>CM075938.1:23308381-23405708 GCA_038030265.1 Corythucha ciliata | reverse complement strand
GTGAAAGGCGATGTTTTCAAATTGCATGCCCTATTATACCCCCCCCCCCCTATCACCGTCAAATCAAGAGGACCCAGGCCCCGGCTAGGAAGAATATCTCAGAAAAAAAATAAGAAAAAAAAAAGTTTTTTTTTTATGTTAGGCCCAGAACTATGACCAAATATTAGGCAACATAAAACTCACGGTTTTAAATCTAAAATGGGATTTTTCGCGTCGAAGGAGATTGATGTTTAGATCGTGAGGGCACCATTGGATAGTGTTGCCGGACGGCCGGAACCCAATTACCCCAACGTCCGGGCTAAATTACCCCATTACCCCCAGCGTCATCTGAAATTACCCCATAGTGTACCCCATTTATTGAATACAGATAATTTATGCAGTGTTCGGATGCCACAGTTCTGTTTTGGAGCACTGAAATGAACGCATGAATTTCGCTGAGTCTGTGAACATTTTACTTCTATACGATTGTCGTCCCGAGCTCCCCAATAAGCGTTTCCAAACGTCTGCCCTGCTCTGAACGACGAGCGAATGGACTTTGAAAAATGATGTTTTTGTGCGTCAGGCGTCACACATTTAGCTCCGCATTGTGCATTTGTTAGACTCTTGCGTACTAGACTGCACTGAAATGCTGAATTTAAAAAACAGCAGTTAAAAATCAATTTTAAAATGCATTTCGGTCGGTCGCTTGGTTCTCAGGCAGGGGGGGGGGCTACTCTGTCGGTTTGAATTGAGTATCTATTATAGTTCTCTACGACCTGTTGTTGTCTTAATGCTGCCTAAGCTACTCTATAAAATTCATCTGAAAATCGGGGTTTTAGGGCCCCAAACTCGTATAAGAAGAGTTTAATTTAAATTATAAGGCAGTTTTGGTAAAATTATGACTAAATAATC
Source organism: Corythucha ciliata (assembly GCA_038030265.1). NCBI lineage: Eukaryota > Metazoa > Arthropoda > Insecta > Hemiptera > Tingidae > Corythucha > Corythucha ciliata. Next base: position 23,404,817 of record CM075938.1, on the reverse strand, counting down.
AGAAATCCCAAGTACCCCAAAAATTACCCCATTTATCACTTACCCTACGCATTACCTCAATTGCTTGAAATTACCCCGCAAATGGGGTGATTACCCCCTCATTGGCAACACTGGATTGGAAAGCTCAGACACTGGGCAAGTTTTTGTGATACTTGGCCAGACGTTTCAGGTAACCTTCTGGAAATGGCATATGTTTTTTTTAGCCCACAGAAATAGAGATTTTTTGAATTTCATGACAAAAAAGGCCTGATCTCTTGTGGTTTGTGATGCTTTTGAAGAATGTGGTGACATTCATTGCATATCGAAGGTATCACTCATCATCACATAACGTCATTTTGGCTAGTTTTCAGGAAAGCAAAAAGACCACTTCCCAATGTTATTAATATTATTATTTTTTAAGCCATCAACTTGATTAATGTTATATTTTTAGGGTTTTGGCTTTTTTCTTCTTCTACTTCTTCGTTTCCTTTTTGGGTTTTTCTTTATTTTAAATCATAGACATGTGACGAATGGAGGGGTGTCAATTTCTTCTTGTTGATTAGAAAATTTCGACTTTCGTCCCCATACGACTCGTTTGAAGCAGGTTATGCTAAAAGCCATCACGACTCAAAGGAGTTGCGGGAAATAGTCTGGCAAATAATTGCTTGCGACGAATTTTAAAATACAAACATAGCTTTAAACGAAAAACTAGTTGAAAGGGCAGTGAAAGCGTTCCAGTACACTCAAGAGGTCTTCAGATCACGTATACAACTCTAGAATAATGCATGGAGGCTCGTCGAAACAATCAGTTGAGACTCAGTGGGGCAAAACGTGTCGTCGCGAACGGAAAAAGGGCATCCCCCTTGCCTTTATGAGTGGTTCTTTTCTTATTAAACAAAAAAACAACAGTTTTTAACTTCCCCTCGCCCGTTCGTGATTTAAAGGAGCGGTTTTCTTGGTATAGGGTTGAGCTGAATAATAGGAACATGGAACGCGGCATTTATCGCACATTTTTCTCAATTAACCAAATGACTAAGTGAGTTGTACCGGAAAATGCCAATTGCGTACAGTATGAGCGATATATGCACTTGCTAGTCATTATCGCTTGCAGTTGTTACGACCTCTTGAAGAAACATGCAAGAATTGTGTTTATCCTTTGTCCATTTTGAACAAAAAAAACAAAAAACAAAAAAACTAGAGAGAGATAGAGTGAGAAAGATAAAGGATATCGCGCTCAAAACGAGGAAACCGTGTTTTCCCCCTTGTTATCTGTTTAAAAAATGGTATTTTTAAACTGTTGGGCAACTGAAAATGCGGGCAACTGTGCTTGTTAACGGTTCCACCGGCAAATTTAAAATTAAATCACGGACGTATGGTCGGATGGTAATTAGCGTTCCTATTGTTATAGTGTAGTGGTGTTCCGTGTTCATTGAGAAACTCGTCTTGTCACCTATTAATAGGTGCGAACTCTATTCAAAGTGAGTGAGAGGAGGTGAGAAGTAGTGAGTGGTGAGCCAAGTTCTGCTGGTTGTGCCTCCCCACCACCCGCTAGGACCAAAAATCTTGAATTTTTTTCGTACTGGTAGTGGTATGGGCGACGCATCGATAGTATTCGATACATTCTCCCAGTTCGAGAAGCACAATAGACCTGGGGCTGGTGGTTGTTGTTCCCGAGGATCGATACATCGGTTCCCTTGACTCCACGGCCGGCGGCGGGAGCTTTCGCGGGAATGCTGTGGTGGCGGGACGCGGGGGCGGAAAAGGTCTCCTCCGGGTGTTTGGGAGCTGTAAGCGGCGGGTCCTTTTCCAGGCCGTATCTCGTTGTGTGAAAATAGTTCAGTGGCGCGCGGAGACCCGCGGTAGTAGGATGATGGTTTGACTGTGGGGTTTAGTCATCAAATAAGTTACGACAGGGCGAGAAGTCGTATAGCCGAATATATATTTTTTAATATTTTTTTTTCGGAAGGAAAAAGACAACAATAAATTTAAAGTGACAGAAGGAGTTGACAAGTCACGAGCCGTCGCCCGCGGGGAGGATGGCATCGGGGCAAAGTGGTGAGCCTAACGGAAAGCCGGCCAGCCCAGGAGATCAACCGGTCGACTTACCGCGGTCCACCCATGATCCGCCTCTTCGTAAGACAAAATTCTCTATTCTGTTTTTAATTTCGCAACCCAACAAGTGTCCTCCCAAACACTCCCCCGCCCCAGTTTTCGGCAGGACTCCGTGATTTTGTACGAAAAAGGGCTCTATTCCACTCCTGTGCCCCAGATATTGACCGCCCGTTACCGCCTCTCCCGCAGCACCTCGCAACCTATATATACTCCACCCTTCGCAGCCCTTTTAACTCGTCTTCACCGCGTGAATCCTTCCCTTCAGCACCACACCACCCCCGCTACACCGTTTTTCAACTTATTCATTTTCACGGGCCAACCCATAACCCATTTTTTTTGTTTTTTTTTGTCCATGTCAACCTTTAGAAAGTCAACACACGTTCCCGGAGTTGTACGAATTCCGTTCATCTCGTTTAACCATCTTATTTGTCGCCTGGTCAACCCTTTGTCTTCGTTTTTAGTTTGTTGACAGTTGAAAGCTACAACGAGCCTCACGCCGCCACCCCCACCCATCAGCTTAAAACAAAGCATAACGCGGCTATCTTCTAATTTATCTCGTTGTCAGAATGTCGTTAGTTTTAACGGTACAGGAAAAAGGGCGTCTGACTCAATCTCTGAGAGTCTCTGGGGGAAAAAACGACTTCCTAGGCGTTTTTTCAAGCCCAAAACGGTTTTGAGAGCCGTTGACTAGTAACTTACACCTCGCCCCAACGTGACTTTTGATTCCAAATTGGAGACAGGCCAAAAAGTGACGGTCGTCGTTTCTACAAATCTTTAAGATTTTGTTCTGGAGGAGGGGAGAATCGATTCAGTCGCCAATTTTGTAAACGGAGCGGTAGCACCCCCTCCCTTCCGGGTGGCGCGGAGATGAACGTGGAAACGACGAGTGGAAGAGGAGATATTTCTATTATGAACACTGAAATCTTATTGAACATGCCTGCTGCTGTTGGGCTTATTTCTCCTAATTGGGCTCTCAGTGCTCGTTAGAAAGCCAAAAATTCGTATGGCTCTCACCTACGGGGCTGGTCGGGATGAAATCAGTGGGGAGGGCCGTGGTCTGTAAATAATTGGTGTGAGGGCAAAACCAGTCGATTTATGAGCACCTAGGAGTTCTCGAACCCTTCAACGGAATATCCTCTCAAGTCCCCTGACCCTTCGTGACCCCGAGACACTTTGCCCTTCTCAGACGGGCGATATAGGTCTGCCCACTCGTTCCTCTTTATTCTGTCACCAGGTTTTAACTCTCGACACCGTAACCCCAACCACCACCACCACAAGTAAACTTCTCGGCTTGAATATGAAATAGGCAATTCAGTGAGAAACATTCAATTTAGCCCAGAAATACGTAAAACACTTCATATCCCCTCCAATTCTTTTCTAAAAAGTTGATCGAAGGAACGTTCTTCCCGCAGGCCCCTGCGGAGTATCTCACGTGTGACGCGTGATCCTTATTGCTAAAGTGGATCTATCGCGTCTCCCGTAGATGTTTCTTGCATCTACACTTGATGTGGGAAAGTAAGCCCCCTCCCATGATTTCAATCACTTATTCCTCCACCACCCTTCCAACTGTTCTCAGTACCAAGAACTGACGCTATTGAGTGTGGCCTCAGTAAAAGGGCTTTTTATGGGTACACAGTATCTAAATTCCTGTTCACAAATTAAAAGGCCAGAAAAACTTCCATCTTATGTATAGGATGGTGCGGTAGGGTAATTGAACTACTAGAACGCGATTTCTCTTCAATCCGCGAGGAAACCATTTTCCAAGGCGAGAAAGTATTTTTCTTATCGATTTTTTAAATATAATATATTTTCAAAATGGCTTATTGTTAAGTCGAAGCAGAAACTCATTTCCTTCGCCCTTCATCATGTAACGCCCCAGCTATACCGAAAACCACTTTGCTCTCATTTATTTCTTTCCAGTCAAATCTCCATAATCGTTAATATAGAAAAAAAAAGAGCGGAGTGTGAGGCAATAAATGATGCTTTTTTTTTCTCTCCTCGGCTTAATAAAGCACTGCCTTCCCTCCCACCCCAACACGCTACGGTGTCATCGTTATCGTTAGCATCACGACATAGAGGTCCTGAGTTACCGCGACTTCTGCAAGTATCAAGTGTCCCATTTTCCCGTTGACGTTGATGGAGAGTGTTGGGCAAATTTTTGCTCCCCCCCCCCTTCCTCCTTCTCACAAAAACCGACAAGTTACGCGTTATGAATTTAGGGGTTACTCAGCGAGTGTCGAATTCGTGTCAGGAGCCTGAATCGCCAACGACACTTTGTTTGGTCGCTGAATGGTCCTTGTAGGAAACGCCTCCAGATAAAGGGAGGGCTCCCTTTATCTAGGAAGTTGATTAAAACGTTAAGACGCTTTTCCGAATGTAAAATCTCCTTTATCGCCAACGAGGGAGATACTTTTCCTGTGGGGCAGCTCTATTTTCCTGGATTTTTTTCAATTTTTAATGAGGGAGGCAGAGCTGAGCGAAGGGGGGGGGGTATTTAATGAATGAAAAAAGGGGCTAGACGTTATTGTTATTTAAAGAACAGGGAATGACTTCGGGGAAGCGTCTCGTGCTTTTTTTTTTGTTTCGGATTACAGAAGTACGTCCTTTTCTTCCACCTCCCCCACACCAAAAATCCAATTTCGCAAAAGGAATAAAATTAACTGCAATATTTGAAATGACAAAAACGGTGAGAGATAGAATTAGAGTCGTGAGTGTTAACAGCCTGAGAGTTTCAGCGTCTCTTGGGGCATTCCTCAAAAATCGTAGGGAACTTATTAATTATACAAGACCAAACATGTTAAAATTCAAAAGATTCGATAAAACCGAGATTTGAGCCACTATATCTACATTCATAAAATACAACGAGAGGATAACACTATTTGAAACGGAGTCACGGCCATTAGGCGTACAAGCAAGCGGTGGCCCGCATCACATTTGTATCTTCTTTCAATCGTATAAAAGGACTCCCCCCTCCCAAGCTCACAGCCTAGTAGCTGGAATGATATCCGATACTGACAGGAGTCGTATTGTCTGTGAATGACGAGAATTTATGTGTGTGTGAGGCTGTGTGTGAGGGGAATCTCATTCATTATTATTGGATCGCGTGAGATATAAGATTGGCCCCTGAGAGGTCATCTTCTTTGACTTGAGCTTTCTCCTCCTCCTCCCGGGGGCCTATAATTGAACAAAAGGTCAGCCCCCCCCTCTCATCGCTTGTTTTTTTCCGCCGAATATTATTACATTCTGGAGCTAAACGGTGGATTATAGTCAGGATGGTGTGAATTTTCAGTTCCAGGGGCCAAGTATCCCCGTAAAGTTTTAGGCCCGTATGCATGGACGTTTCTTAAACTTAAATTTCCCTAAGTGCGCTTCAAAACAGATGATTTTATTCCAACAAAAACTTAATTGACTTTTACTTAGGCCTAAGTAAAAATCAAATCAGTTTTTTTGGGGGAAAAAATCATCTGTATCGACGCCCACTTAGCGAAACTTAAAAAGAAATGTGAATACGGGCCTTAGGATAATTTTAACTTAAGTAGCGATTATGAATACGGGTCTCAATCATTCATCTATAGCCCCCACAACCTTGTCTTATTAACCTCCACCCCTGCCCTAAAACCTATAAAAAGGACCGAACATAAGAAGTTATACGAAGGGCAAGATTGATCGTATCATTAAATAATCGTGACCGAATTCATCCTGTGAAATATTTATACGTTGTGGGGAGCCAACAACGTGTGGTCTTTAGCCCTTTCGTGAAGGCAAGTTTTTTTTGTTGGCCTTGTAATCAGTTTCTATAGCTGTCAGACACCGCATGTTGTTCTTTTCATGACGTCAACTACTTTTAAATATATTCAACAGGCTTATTTTCAAACCTGGGAACATTTTTGGATTTGATGTAAATTCAATGGACATCGAGTAGCACTGCTCGGATAGTCAGATTTTTAGGCGAACTTCCTTGGTTTTATCCTTTTGCCAAGTGGCTAAAACCAAACGGTTAAATTGACAATTTTGTGTGCTTGTCAGATATTCAAGTTTTGGCCTTGAAATAAGCCCAATTTGTTGTTTCCGATGTAACCCCGTGTCTGACAGTGAGCCCCTCCCAACGCGATTTGTTTTATTTACAGTGTGAAGTAAACAAACACCCCTCGCCGCTTCCTTCCATAACTATATCGCTAAGTGACTCAGCATGGGAGTTGAGAGTTGTAATGCCTAACTAATGATTCCCCCTCCCCCTACCAATATTCGCCCATTCATCAGCCCACTTCTTTCAATGCTTGGGATCTGAATTTGACTGCGTTATTTGCGTCACAAATTTTCGCGTTTGTAGTTCCTCGACTACGCTCTCCAATTTCGCCTCGCGTTGTCGTTTGATTTTGCAGTTTTTTCGCATCTTCTGGGGTTGGTGTTTGCTTCTCGAACAATCATTTTTCCTCTTCTCCCTACACGCTCATCAGCGTGGAGAAATCGTTGATAAAACAAAAGATTCGTCCTCATCAGAAGCTCTCAAGTTTCTGATGATACAAACTGAGATAAAGTTTTGCCTAAAGGCACACGGGTTTGCCCGATATTGCGAGCTTCCTCCCTGCTTTTATACGCCCCCCCCATCCCCCTCCATCACAACGAACAATAGCCTTTATCGTAGTTGTACCGAAATATCCAGCACCGCCCTCTCGCTTATCCAGCGTTCATATTCTATTCAACATCCAAGCTATATCCTTTCGCGATAATAATTATTATACACCCTTCCCTGGGCCCCCGCCACTTCTGTTACGACGAGAAGAAAATATTTGCTTTCGATCTTGATTTCTCCTTGCTGCTGCTGTAGAGCTACAAAACGAGGAGTGTGTAAATAACGTGAGTAAAGAGTGGTGTGTTGCAAGGGGGGGGGGTATTGATTGACCGTATAGGCTGCCATGTGAAGTTCAAGCAAAGGAAAATTGAATACAGTTGGAGGGTGATCGGTGTGGAGAAGCCCTGTAGCATTTTTTTTCATCTGCCAAATTATTTTTTCCAAAATTCCCTCGAGAAATGAGGAAAATATTCCCTCCGACCGAGAATTGGGGTCGGTGGAAAACCCTTGTCATAACAAATGCATCGGCGCTCGTCAGAGTTATCAATAATGAACGAGGAGCATCAAGGTTACAGAAAAGTTGAAATTTTAATTGTCTTTCCACCCGCAAATACCCCGCCTTTTGAACTTCTGTCCATAAGCGTGCGCCGTGGAAAAAGTATCTCCCTCGGAGGTGTGATGCGGGCTTGTGGCCAATCACTCTGTCCAAGATAGACAGTAAGTTGAAGGAGAGGGGGGGGGGCGAATAGCGGAAAAATCCGGAAAATTTTCAAGCTGAAAGCGTCCTTGCTTCTTCATCTTCAAGGATAACGTTATCCCCCCCCCCCATGGCTATTCTATTATCGTTCCGCCCACATAAATACCTACAATTCAAATGTGAATAATTAACAATGAACGAAGTGGCCACCACGTGTAATATTACATCAATGGGGTCATTTTTAACGGAATTACATCATGCCAGAGGAATCATCTTTTTTTTATCAGAGACATTTGGAGTATAAGGCGTCCTTGGAAGGATTGGAACTTGTCAAGTTCTGAAAAACATGGGACTTTTCTGGACAGATCCGAACCGCTGTAAAGCAGACATTTTCGTCCCTCCCACACCTTTTAAGACTTTTAACTTGAAAATTTCTTCTTAAAACTTGAACTTTTCTCTTTTAAAGACTTTCAACTTAAAGCCCCCGCACTCGTCGGTCGATTGTTTGGTTGAGCTCTTGTAGTCAGTTCGAAGATGTATGAGCTTACATTGGGACGATTCTGAATCGGCCGACTCTCTTCAAACTACGATGTGTAAATCTTGAAAATTCGGCCATGTCGGCGATTTCTTCCCATTAATATCATGGATAGGGTTGCCAACCAACCATCCCGGGGTACCGGGGGCTGTCCTGGTTAGGCTAATTTTGTCCCGCGTCTAAAAAATTGACATTGGGCATTATGATAATTAATTCTTGGAATGAAGGTGCACGTGGACCTGGGCTGATACATCTGGGCTGATACAATTAATGAAAATCGTCTATTCGTTTAATCAGCCGATTTTTTTTGTTTTTTTTTTTTTTTCAACTTTTCAGATACTTTCTTAAAACGTACGTGTTGTCGGGTGTTTTTGTGGTTCACTTTTATTGAGGTTAGACTTTTTTTTGGTCAGTGCTTTTCGTGCGGATAGCGCTCCATGGTCAGAGCTTTTTGTGTTTAGAGCTTACTGTTGGACCTTTTTGTGGTTGGACCGTTTTGTTATTTGTGCATTTCGGGTTGCTGCTTTCTGTAGCTCGAGCTTTTTGTGGTTAGAGCATTTTGGGATTGCAGCTTTCGGCGTTTGGTCTCTTTGTGTTCAAGTTTTTGTGATTCAATTTTCCCTTGGTTAGACTTTCTCTGATCAAGGCTTGTTGTTGGTTAGAGCATTTTGTGGTTGGAGCCGTTTCGTGGTTGGAGCATTTTTTGATTAGAGCTTCTTGTAGTTGGAGTATTTTGTGGTTAAAGCATTTTGTCGTTATAGAGCATTTTTTGGTTTAAGTATTTTGTGGTAAACTGCGTAGTGAGTGTTTCTTGTAGTGAGAGCTTTTTATGGTTAGTGCATTTTGTTATTTGCGCATTTTGGAGTTGCCGCTTTCTGTGATTCGAGCTTTTTGTGGTTAGAGCTTTTTGTGGTTAGAGCGTTTGAGGTTAAAGCTTCTTGAGGTTAGAGTTGTTCGTGCCCTTAATGCAACACCTCAAGTCGAGTGTCCCGGTTTTTTTCCTTTTTGTTCCGGCAGATTTGGGACTTTGAAACTTTTGTCCCGTTCTGTCAAATTTCAAGTTATGGCAACCCTAATAGTATGGCGCGCGTTGGTGGCTAGCGCTCTAGCTGACAACATCTTGCCATTGTCGCCACGATCGGCCTCGAGTCTGTCTCAGCAAGGATGACACATTTTGGGGGCTTTTTCGAGTAATGAGGCTGTTATACCGCAGGTCAAGTTGTTTTATTTTTATTTTATTTTGAGGTCTCTCGGGTGGTCTCCTGAATCCGAAGGTGCCAAAAAATGTTCGGCCTATACACCATACCCGATATAATAGGGCCCGGACTCGGAAGGCCTAATACGGCTCCTCAAACCTCCTTTCTTACCCTATGTATAGTGGTTTCCTCAGCCTCTCCGCATAAACCGCAGACAGACTCACTGACTGCCCCCCCCCCACCAGGTGGTCAAGTACACGTTGCGGACGTAATGTCCCGTATGTATCCCTACGCCTAATTTTCACTCTCGCCAGCCCTAACAACCATGTTATTGCTCCCTGATCAACCCCACGTTGAATTGGTTACTTTTTTCAGACCGAAGTGGTTTGAAAAGTTGACCCATAGTTTTCCATTGTTTCCAATCCCCCTCTTCCTCCGTCCATCATCCATGCATTTCTATTATATTGATGAGATCGGATAAGCCCCCACGATTTGAGTTTTCTGGTTCTATTAATCGGATGTAGTTGAACGTATTTATTTAATTGAAAAAAGGAAACACGTCGCGTACTGTGTAGGTACTGAAAGAACCCAATTACAAAGTTGTTAAAAATTCAGCAGAATCAATATCCATAGCCGACTGCACAGTGAAAACTCCTGACTTCACCCACCACCCTCCACCCAGCTCTGATTCCTTTTTTGTAGTCGATGTTTCAATGGATTAATTATTATGTACGAGCATCCTAGGCACTAATTAATTTCAGCTGGGCTTCACTTTGAGCCGATTATTTTCGATAAAAGTTAAACAAGCGTCACCGTCCTCCTCACTAAAGTACACACACAAAAAAAAACTGTTATTTAGGGCTGTATTTCCCGCGGCATGGCAGTCTGTTCCATGTTATTATATGTAGTATGGACTATTTTGAAACGGGAAAAGGCAATTAATCACTTTAATTACTTACTTTATAGAATCCCATAGATCCCCTTGCTAAGAGATCCGCTATTCATTCCCTAGTCCTCCATTGATGTATATAGTTTTTGGTTGAGTGAGTGTGTTGGGACTGGGAGTAGTGTAGTCTGGAAAGGGTTGGGGAGGGGTTACGCGAAAAAAAGTTTGGGATGCGATTTACTTAGTCACATTGTCGAAGCCGTGGCATTGTTGAAACTGTTGTTGCGCTCGGGTGTATATACAGTATAGGAGAGTCGTTTGTTAGGCGCACCAGTCGGCCGCTGTTTCCTTGGGGAGGTAGAAAAACTTTTTTTCTTCTTTCCTGTCTTAAACCAGTGTCGGCGGTTCAACATGAGCCGATCGGGTGAGTGTTCTTTTTATTTTTATAGCTCTATGCTAAAAACGAGAGAAAAATATAAGTCCATCGATCCCCCCTTGTGGTATATTCTTTTGACATAATATAGGGAGGCTAAGCCCCGGCATATTCTGTAAATTTTCCGGACATTCGAAATTTCAGTGAATAGCTAGGAGAAAAACCGGTTAAAACTGCTAAAATGTTGCCGAATAATAATTTGTATTTATTCGGGCTTCTAAAACAGCGTATTGTTACGTAAAATAAAATAGGGATGGGTTGGGCAATGCACAAAACGCTGACATTTCACCTCCCATTTTTAGCGATACGCGTTTGTCACCTGTTGGTTACTTAATTGTTTTTCTCTCTGTGTCGGAGTTTTCCGAACTCGTTAATAGTGGTGTGCGTTGGTGGAGCCGCCACCCCCACCCACCGGGTACATTAAACGGGAGGAGGCTTATGAAATTATACAAGGCAAAATCGCACGGCATATGTTACAATTATGAAAACTGTAACTGTAGCTGTAGCTGTAGGATGGGGGTTGGTTTAAAAAACTCCATTCCTATATGCATGACATGTTAATTATACACATTTACAGCCCCCCCCCCCACCCATTGGACACTGAGAAATATTCTCGTACACTGTTATTTTTAGTATACGACGAAAATCATGGTTGAAGGGATTCTGTGGATTTACGAGAGAGAGGAAGAGGAGACCGATGCTGGTCGATAACGGGGTTTGTCGTCAACTGAGGAGATGAGGGGGAAAGTTTTCCAAGTGTCCAACACTGGAAAAGACTAGCTAGGGAAGCACTTCAGAAATTGCTTCAAAATTGGTTAGATTGAGTGGCGTGAAAGTCAAATTATCCCATCTTTATAGACTTTTAGAGAAGGTGATATGAGGGGGAAGGGGATAACTGAAGGTAGCTGCGTGGCTTGATCTTAAATTAGACATTGTTGGACTAGTCGAAGACCGAAGAATAGGCGGTTGCTATATCCCTCTTGCGTGGCTGGCTGTCGCTGCTGGAGGTTGGAGTTGGCCGTATACTCCCCCCCCCCACTCTTGAAAAATATTTTCCTTTTCTGGGCCCTCTTTCCTACACGTTATGGTCAGACACGTAAACGCGTCCTAAGCCCTGTGAAGCCCTCCTTTAATTTTGGGGTGGCCCACGTGGATGCGGTACAGACCGGGTATTAGTCCCTCTGGAGACAAGATGACGCCGTGCATCGAACTTACCGTTTTCATAAGTTTTAGGGTGTCTTGACTACCCGCATCGGGGACCCTATATTAACAGATGTATCGGCCTATCGACTATTGAGGTCCTTGGGCTCAAACGTCAAATTTTGCTGCCATCAGATCCTATGGGCAAAATAGTCATTTCAGCATTTTTTCGGACAGTAAACGTTTTATTATTAGCAGAATCGTCGTTGGAATAGTGAAAATAAGTTCTTTCGTTACCTTTTTAGGGCTATAGCGTTTTAATTTCCGTTTCAATACGAAACAGGAAAAACTCTTCCCATACCATTCTTATCCGTCTTTTCATCTCTTCGTCCCTTTTTATACAACCTCGTCGTGAAAATAAGGAAGTTGTGTCGCAGGGTAACTAAGGGAAGATAATTAACAGACTTCCAGGTGGTGAGAGTGTGATGATGGTGGTGGGGGTGGGAGTTGGGAGACTCAATTGTATTGTAAATATTAAAGTACGAGGTGTTTAACTGCTTGAGCCCGTGCTCGTATGGACGTATTTTTTATTTATTCATTCATTTTTTTGTTACAGAATCCAACTCCCCACAGAAATCTGTTGCGGTGGTGGACGTGCCAAACAACAAAGGACACGAAGAAAACGATAAGAAGTAAGTTGATATTAATTGTTCCTTAAAAAGCGTATCCTCTCCCGTGCTCAAGATTGAGAACTTCCCTTTTGGTCATATCATAATCATAAAATAGAATGATATAAGCACATAAGGGGTCAATAAAACCAAAGGGGTCGCCCCGGGAAGAAAGAATGGTCTATGGAGGGGTTAAAAATAAACCGTGCCGAGCCGCACGATAGCTCCGATTGTCAAAACTTATGCAGGATTCAACGAACTTCTTTACAAAGACTCTCTATTCGGGCAGTAAAACGGTTTTATTGCTGTGTACGGAAAGATAAGAATTTTTAAATTATGTATTTAGTTATGCATATACTACGATTTAAAAAGACGAACAAATCACTAGCTGATTGTTGGGTTATTCACAGAAATTTTAGGCACAACCGAGATGGACTGCAATATGAACAGGGTCCGCACGTCAGTACCCCCCTGCCCCTCGCCTGTGAACGTGGCTAATCGACAATCTGTTCACCTTGGTATAGCTGTGCTTAAATTTTACGAGGGGAGAGGAAAATAGCGTGCGCTGAAATTGTCACGGATGATTTGTTTCTGCGTAACACAAACAACCATCGAATTTTGACTGGTTTGAACCGGTTAAATGTCCTTGGAGTACCGTCAAAGGCGCCATTCTTAGGCTGCAGGCTTGCCCAAACGCCTTGGCGAACCTGTGGCTATACAGGGTGGTTGTAGCGTTGTCCAAGACAGCACATTATGGCGAGAATGTCAGGGTGACGAGGACGGCATCACGGTGGTACTGGTGTCTGCTGTATTCTCATTTGGCTCCCCGCAATTCTTTTCATCCGACAGGAAAACAGGCGGGTGTTAAAAAGTGACTTTCGTAAATTTATAGTAGGGGCCACAGCGGATGTCCTGTGTTACCACCGAATTCGCATGCGGTCCTGAATTCCAGGACTATGAACTCGCTGAGACTATGGAAGCATGCCGTGCTGTTGTGCCCACGTGATTTGCGTAGTTTCTGGAACGGTATACGTATACCTACCCGTTTTGAGGGTTTTTTTGTTTTTTTTGCCAAAAGTCCGGGATTTCGGGCTTTTTCTTTTCGAGCCTCTCTATTCAGGCTTAATACGACCCTCCCGCCCGAAAAGTTGGCCCTTTTTTCACTTTTATTACTCCCTTAACATTTTACGTAAGATTAATCGAACGTGTCACGGGGTTGTCTTCTTGATAGCCTCCTCTCCCCCGTTCCAAATAATAGATGTCTTGCCTTTAGTGTCGATAATTCTATTCTCTTCTCTATTTTATGAGCTCTCGGACTTTCACCCACCCCCTCCCGCCACACTAGCCTAACATTACTTTCTAGCTATAATAAAATTATTTTTTATTTAAAGCTACTACGTAGTTTGTTTTTATTATGTTTACGTGCCCCATAAGTTGAAATTGAAAAGTCTTGCTTGGTTCGTGCTAAAGGGGGGAGATTGTCTCTCTCTTATTGTTTTAGTGCTGTGCGACACTGGCAGACGAGTTGATTGAGGCCGTGTTAAAATCGGTAGTAGGACATTCTGATTTTTTTTTTTTTTTTTTTTTCGCGCGCGTGTGTGTGGTCGCCCTCTTCCCAGATAATCGACCGAATGATTGGGTGAGAGTGGGGCGTCGAGGGGAGACGCCGTCTTATTCGCGAATCATCTGTAATTTTATTTAAACCTGCTCATAATCGTTGCGATGAAGGGGTAAACAATCCAATGAGTCAAGAGACGCTTGGTGCATATTGCTCGGGGTTATCTTCTTTCAAGAAAATTAATTTTAAGCGTCAAACGAAAGGGGTGAGGTTAATATCTTGCCCATGAAATTTCCCGTTTTTGCTCGAACCGGGTATGTGCCTATATGGCTGAGCGTTGAGCCGAGTATGAACACAGTGAAATTTTGACGAAAGTCTGCGCGGCTCATAACAATGATTAAGTATGACGTTCCCCTTTTAGCAGCTTTACAATATAAAGTGGAGTTTGCCTTTCGCGGCGTGGTCTGTTAGCTCAAATAGTGAAGAATTTCGGTGGTTTAATGCTTACGATAGAGTTAAATTTTATATAATTACACCCCCCACCTTGAGTGTGAGGAGCCGATTTATTGTTGTTCAGTAAAGCACTACTCGTTTCATTTCACCCTACCGATTTCGCTAAAGCAAATTTACATCCATTAACCTTTTATTAACGTAATCATCATCACCATCGATACTTCACAGGATGGACCTGGGGGGGGGGGACGAGGCCCTCTTGTCCTCAAACTTTCCCTTGCATCCTAGAGTTTTTAAGCCCTTGTTGTTTTTGATCGAAAATCGCTAAAAACTACCAACTCCAGCAACTTTTTTATTTCTCTCTTCGCTTCGCCCCAAAAATAGAACACGTTAATGAGTAGCCACCGTATCTTTATAAAAATCTTTCAAATTGCACCAGGAGGAAACAGATTGGCGAACGACTGAATTGGTTTGACGGGTTGGCGAGAGGGAAGGGGAGAGTTAATTAGAACGCCAGTCCCTTAGCACACGCCTTTTAACGCCTATATACATGTATATCGTTTTAGTGAAAGTTTTAACCTTTTAACGCCCCAAAGGGCACATTAGAGATTAGGGCCGAGCAATTTGTTCTTTGGACGTCTCCTAAGAACGTGGGCCTTGGATGGGTGTGGTGGAGGTGAATGAGAGGGCGGATCACGTGATTGTGATGTTGTGAGTGTGGGGCTCTTTGCTTGATTTATCTTCTTCGAAACGTTTCAATTTTCCTGGTTTTATGAAGTGAAGTCGGTCCAACTAATTTGCGTAAACATTTTCATGTGTTTTTTCTGTTTTGGAAATTTATGTAACACGCCCTTAAGCAAACGCAGGCAGCCAATGGCTGTTAATTTGGATAAACCCGACGTAAGTTTCCCCCACCTCCACCAATCTCATATTTCCATCGAACCAATTTGTCGTTGCCAAAACTTTAATTTCGATTTTTAGGGACAAGAAGACGAAAAGACAAGGCGATGCTCGTAGGTAAATGAATGAGTGCCCAAAAGTGTGATTAGTATAACGCCAATTTCGACTCTTGAAACTAGAAAATTTCGCCCTGGAAGCTGACTCGGGCCTCGAAAAATTCTACACGTGGGCAGGCGCTACGCCTGGAAACTCAAATTTCACCACTAGTGTGACTATAGGGGCTGTGAAACTAGTGAACAATTTATAATTCTGGTGAAACTGGTTGCTTGAATGCTTCATTAGCCCTCCACAAACGTTAGTGATGCACGAGACCGAGACTTACGCATCTCGGTCTTGGTCTCAGTCTCGTACTTAAAAAGTCGGTCTCGGTCTCGTCTCGAAAGTCTCGGTCTAATGACAGAAGGTGGATGAGGGGGATCAAAACCCTTCTTCCTCCCACGGTTCACCCCCGCCACCAACCCACCCATATGTTTAGAGTGATTTTGACAGATCCCCTGTTACCCCGGTGGTCGGGTATGGAGCATTTAATTTATAACCCCCCCCCCCTGCAAGTGAATTCAGCAGAAATCCCCCCCCCCCTGCAAGTGAATTCAGCAGAAATCCCCCCCCCCTGGAGCTGGTCAAATCCCTTTAAACATAGGAGAGGGTTGGGTGGGAAGGTAGTCAGGGTGTATATGGGGAGCGGGAGGGATTTCGATTACCTCCCCCTGAGAGAGGTCCCGGGGCTATGTAAGGTCAAAATGCTACACTTTAGAGGGGAAAAAGTTTACATCCCATCCAAGAATGCGCGTAAAATAGGATTAACCCTAGTAGGCTAGAATAGCTCTTGTCAAATCGCTGAAAACTTGTGTGGGGAGGGGGTTATTCTATGAGAGGGTTTTCGATCCCCCCCCCCTTTAAAAGGTCTCCGATTCGCCCTTTGATGCTTGATGCTATGTGTGTAGGTCACAGTATTCCAAACTTGAGAAATTAGAGGCACGCTATTTCTGCACGAAACGAATCGAATTCGGGCCGGTCTTCGGTCCGGGCTAAAGACCCAAACCGGTTTCCGGAGAGGGGAGCATTAGATTGGGTTCATTTGTTGTGTAAAAAGATCTATACCGGCACTATATGCATCGAGCTTTTTGGATCACACCGAGACTGAGACTAAGTATCGGGAAAATGAGACTTAGTCTCGGTCTCGGTCCTGAAAATGCGATCTCGGTCTCGGTCCGGAAAATGCAATCTCGATCTCGGTCTCTATTTCGAGACCGAGACTTTTTCTCGGTCTCGGTGCATCACTAGTAGGGGTGCCCTGGTGAACGACTTTCACTGTTATAAAATTTCCGGTTCCCGATCGAATTAGCGAAATGTCCGTGCTAAATTGGCGTTAAGGCTAAGAATGGTCGGTTCCTGGGCGAAAAAGTCAGATTCCGGAGGCACTAACGACTAATTTCACTAAATCGACTATTCATTCGATTTTAGGGTTTAAAGTCACATTCTTAGCTCCCCACGATAAACAGCCCCGAACCGCCGAAGGTGGATAACCTTACCCGACGATTGACGACATCATTAATCAAGCTCAGAGTTACTGGCCAACTGAGCATTTCGTCTCACTAACAGGCTTAAATTTGCGGTTAAATGGTCTGCGCTTACTTGTTTGTGTTGGTGGCAGTGGCTTTGGGGGGGGGGGGGGCTGTTGAAAGCGTATGGTCCAGACAATACGAGGGCAGTGGCGCCTCGAGCTTGCATGTTCTAGTTCATGGAAATCGTGTTTTATAGCCATTTCGAGTGAATAAAAATAAGAGAGTCTCAAGTAACGCTTTTGTTTTAAACTTGGATCAATACTCTCAAGAAACTTCCACGGATTGAACGGTGTTGAGGAGTGAAATTGGCGGGTGGGGGGAGGCGCGAAAAAAGGCGACAGTGTGAATCTTATAAAGAAGCTATTGAAAGGTAACGCTCCCCCCCTACTCCGCCTCGTGAGGTCCTTACCACCCCGTTTTTACAGCCAACAAATTCAATACCGAGATTTTTATATGCTTGCGATCATGAAATGGCTGGCAATAATTCGCCCTACTGCGTAGCACTGTGGGGTATTTTGCATTGATTGCGATAATGGCGGTCCTTTTTCTTCTTTCTTTACTTATAATTGTATCACAAAACTAATTTTGTCCTTTGTTTTTCAGCCTCGGCCGGTTTATGAAATGCATCTCAAAACAAGCCGGACTCACCCATTCGTGGGTACTGACCATCGCGGGCCTCCTCCTCATATTGTCGCTCGTATGGCTTCTCCTGTTCACGCTGCTCAAATCCGAGGTAGCGCCCGGCGGCGACTTGTTCAAAATTCTCATTTTAATCGTCGTCGCGTATTTCGCCGGAGAAGTAAGTAGGAAACGTTGAAAAACACACACTCACACAAACCAAGTTTTTCACCGTATTTTCTCTCTTCAACCTCACGCTCTTCCTTAGCTCATGGGCACAATTCGGTTACCACCACTTTTGGGCATGCTTATCGCCGGAATTATTCTCAGGACTTGCGGATTTTACAAAGTTTCGAGAAACTACGTTGATCTCGTCATCAAACTCAGGTAAATTACAATTCAATTTCAAAACATCACGACCCTCTCATTGTCAATTAGTTCGCTAAATTTTTGATTTGGCCAAAGCTTTCGAGTCTTTGAAAAAAACAAAACAAAATCGATATGAAATAATTGGGTAATTGGCTCGGTGAAATAAGAGTCCAAATAGATGGTTGGCATTTAATTTTAACAGGGGTCAGGTCAATGCTAAAGATTTTATTGCCCCCCCCCCCTACCATGATATCCTCACATAAGTTATTCAACCGATTCTTTTCGTTCGACCAAATTAGAATGAAATTTCACGCTCCTCCTTCCCTCGGTCGGTTACTTAAGGCAACAGCAAATACACCTCCCCAACTCCCATCCTAATCACTTTGCTGCTGACAATTGCGTGGTTTTCTACCGCGCGTAAAGCTGAGAGAAAAATGGGAAAATAAAGTGTCGTTGGCGTGGAAAGGAAATGACCAATTACTTCGTGTTTATATTCCCTTTTTCCAGGGTTATATTTTTCTGTTCTTTGCTTTTTCTCTCTCTCTCTTCACACAATACTTTCAGAACTTCGTGAACAGAAGTATCTATCCATGCGTAACACGATTTGCATACCTAATGTCTCCTTCTGATCCGCGGCGCCTCCCAGATCCTGACAAGAGCTTCGAAGTGGTGGTGGGGGTTAAGAGCGAAGGATTTACATGGAAATCGAAATGAAAGCGCATTAGTGAAAAACTTGAACCACAATCCCCCCCCCCCCACGTCCTGGGCACAATCAACGCGTTCTCTGTTTTGATCATTCCCAGAAGAAACACGGTCAAATCCTCCCGCCGAGGCGTCCCACCGTGGAAAACAAGACTTGACAGTTTCATATTTTCCAACGCACGAATACTTGGAGCTTGAGCAACGATGACTTTTCTCTCACGAAAGCCGAAAATGAAAAAGACACGAATCATTTCACTCGATAGGCTCAGTGAAGCACCCGTCCCTTCGACAGCTACTCCGTCCTGTTACATATAAAGATAGAACGAATTCGGCATCGATTTTCTATGCATAACAGTTGACTGCACATACGTGTGGGTGTGAAGGAACTTTAAGACTATATGGTATATCGTACACCAGACTGGGTCCGTTTCATTTCAATTGAATTTATTGTTCACGGGGCTAAATTTCCAACTATCTGAGTGTGACTAGTAACCGCTGCTTGGCGGAAAATCCTAGTTGCCCGGAAAACTAACATATTTTTATTTTTTTTATATTTTTGATTTTCTCGAGACGAGTATGATCAGGGAGGCGTTTCGGCCTGTTACATTCTGGTCACAATCGCAAATGGTTTAACCTCACGAATTGTAGGGCAATTTTTGGTTTAATTGATTTGGGGGTCAATTGAAAATTAATGTTGACAGAGGTCAATTGACCAAAGCCAATTGACCAAAGCAAAAGTTAGATTGGCCCTTTCAAAAACATGATTTGTTGGAACAATTTCCCCTCCACCGGCATGAAGTTGCCGTGAGAGGCATGTGCGGCTTCTTCACTCCTCCCGAGTATCGCATTCAACGTCTCAGCGCCGACCACACTCAAGGCCTCCAGGCCACCCCCTCCCCCTCACAAACACACACACACACGCCGTACTGGTGTTACTGGTGGGAAAGTTCGTTCGGCACCTGAAAACGTGCATTTTCAGATTCCCCGTGTCCCAAAATCCCAAGATACACAGTTTCGTCCAAATTTAAATTTTGGCATTTTTTTCAAAAATGGCCCACTTCCAGGAAAGTTGATCGGGGGCGTCAAATTTCAGGGCAATTTTTCAAGCCGGGCGCGGTTTATGTGCCTCTTGGACCTCGGAGAACGGTCAATGGTGAAATGCAGCCGGCATCGGCCAAAGGTTATCAGCACCCCTTGAATGGGGTAAAAATGAAATGCCCAATTTTGAATTTTGGTCGTTTATGCAAAAATCACCCAGGGCTCCAAAACCCCAAACTGGAAGGGAGGGGGGGTCGTCTTTCGAGGATTTTGACTTTTGAACCCAAGCTTTCTGTAGGTAGTATGAGCAAACTCAAACGGATAATATCCGATTTTAAGAAGGGGGTGTTCAAAAGACATATTAGAGCCGACGACTCCAAAACACTAAATAAACCTTTAGTGTTTGATTTTTTTGAACAGAGAAATGGCTTTGACGACAATCCTGATAAAAGCTGGCCTAGGCCTGGACGCTCCAGCTTTACTGAAACTTAGTTTCATCGTACTAAGACTGTCTTTCATTCCTTGTTTGGCCGAAGCAGCCGCCGCGGCAGTTATCGCCTATTTCGTATTCGATTACCCTTTTATTTGGGGTTTTATGCTCGGGTAAGCGAATGCGCGCGACGTTTCGTTTGAACGTTTTATTCAAAAAATTACGTTTCATAGGTTTATGCTGAGCGCTGTTTCGCCAGCTGTTGTAGTTCCTACGTTGTTGAGCCTTAACGAAAGAGGCTATGGAAGGAGTAAAGGGATCTCGACTTTGGTCATAGCCGCGTCTGGTTTGGACGACATCGTCGCCATTTCTCTTTTTGGTGTCTTTCTAGGGATGGTGTTCTCTACAGGTTTGTTGGTTTCTTTTAGCGCATCGGAAGTCTCGTTATGCCCCGCTATTCTCCTTGGTTTACAGATAATCTGACTCAGCAAATAATGCTCGGACCATTGGAAATGGTTATCGGCTTGTCCCTTGGCATCGCCTGGGGTTTCGTTTGCGCCATCTTTCCTCATAGAGACGACGTAAACATTGCCTCTAGGCGGTTTCGTCAATTTTTAAAAATTGCATATGCAAGCATCTTTTGTTTAGGCCTACGTCACCATAAAAAGATCAATAATGCTCGGAGTTGGAAGCTTTGCTGGTGTCTTGGGCTGCGAGTTGATTCACTACGCCGGAGCTGGGCCTTTGGCGTGCATCACTGCCGCTTTCGTCGCGTCTTTCGCTTGGAAAAACCAGGGCTGGTCGAATAATTACGTACGTGCAATTATAAAATACCTTCCAAAACATTTTTAATTTTTTTTCGTGTCTTACAGCACCCCGTCGCTGATTTCTTCTCAAACTTTTGGATTTTAATTCAGCCCATGCTTTTTGGTCTTATCGGTGCTGAAATTGACCTTCTCGCCCTTCACCTTCAAACCGTCGGCATGGGTCTAATCGTCATTTTTGGCGCTCTCATCATTCGAACGGCCGCCTGTTGCTTGGTCGTCGTCGGTGGTAATCTGAATTGGAAGGAAATTATTTTCGTCAATTTGGCCTGGCTACCAAAAGCCACCGTTCAGGTGATGTCTCATCAACGATTCGTCCTCTTTTTTACTTCCATGTTTTTTATTACTATTATTTAATTTGCCGTTCACACACCCCCCTCATCCTCTAGGCTGCCCTTGGCCCTGTGCCGCTAGACGAAGTGCGACAGAACGCTCTTCGACAAAGCATCGAAGCCGATCCTAACGATTTGCTTCGAGGACAGCAACTATTGACGATAGCCGTACTGTCGATACTTATTACAGCTCCCATTGGAGCCATCGGTATTTCTCTGACGGGGCCTTATCTACTTTCCAACGAGGAAGAACAAAAAGGTATTTTTAAAAATAAATTCCTACCCCCCCCCACCACCTTATAAATGCACAAAAAACTCACTTCTGTCTTTAACAGAAAACCAAGAACCAATTCTAACAAGAAAAATGACAAAAATATTGGTTTAGACTCGCAATTCACAATTTTAAAAAATATATTTAATGCACCAATTTCACTCTCCGTCTATTGGTTAAAATAGTGATCATGTTCATTATCGTCGTGTGCAGAATGTTTCGTGTAGTCACTAGCTGTAATCACGCTTCTGCTGGGGGAGGGGGGTGTCGCGTTCCGTGTGTATGTGTTCGTTGGAGAGTGTCATTGCATCTTTTATTTTCATTTTAGTTCGTCTCATTTATGTTTGAAGTGCACTATTGGTCTAGTCGTCGTCGACGTATTGTCTAAGGTAAGTAATTTTTGACGTTCCTGCATGATTTGACCGCTGTCCAAACGACTCTATCAACCGTAATTTTCTTTTAACATTTAATTTTATTTTGTTTATTTTTCAAGGTTCGAAAAGTTCGGCAAGTCACGACACCGAATCGTTCACGCAAATCCATTCTGGTTCAAGCGACAGTCGTCCCCCTGCCAACGGTAAAAGAAGCAGTCGGTCGACCATTTATCCTCGGGGGCCGTAGGTATGAGCACTGCCCACAGCCACCATTGGTGCACCATATTTTCGTCATTTTTTGAGTGCTGGAGAGAGAAAAACAAAATAACAAGAATATTACAACGCTGAATGTGATCGTTCTTTTCCATGCGCGTATCCTCCCCATCAAACCCCCTTACGGCTTCTATTTACCGGCGTTGACTGATGCCCCCCCCCCCCCGGGGCGAACAACAAACAAGTTGGTAGCAAACACTAGGGCTGCCCTGGGACCTAACTATTAATTCGGTTCTGTTTACACACTGACCCAAAACTTTACGGTTTGACTTCGAGACCCATTTTAGGCCGAAAATCTCACTAACAGACAGAAAAGTGTCTATTTAAGCCTCGGAAGAAGAAGAATTTGCGAAGAATGCGCCATCGCCATGTCCAGGAAACTTTACTGAGATAATCGGGAACGACACTCCCCCTCCCCCTCCTCCCGAAAACTCATTATCCATGTATATTGAGTTGGCCTGTAGCCCGTGGGTGGGTGGGGGCTCGTAGTGATTGATATAGTTCAGCGGCTGGTAAGACGGCGTGGTACTCGAACTAAGGTGACTTGTGCTCTACCTCGGGTGTCAAACGAGGCCATCGGTGACGATCAGGAGGATGAGAGAGAGAGAGAGAGTGGAAAAAAAGGCGGTTTTAAGGGTGTGTTGACGCATCATGCTTCTTCATAAGGAGTTGGGAATCGCTGAGAGATGTCCCAGTACCCAATTACAGGTGAAGGGTAGCAGAGCTTAGAGGGGGATCTTGCTCTCCCCGTGCTCCTGGGCAATGGGACCGACGCCGATGGCAATCGTTGTTTCACAGGTCATGGCTATTGTGCTCACTTTAGACACGCACAAGGACAACAAGAAGGGGGGGAGCACTGCGGCGGAGGAGGGCGTTCTATGACTTCGGTGGGTCTTTGCCAGGGCGGTTGGGATTAAGAAGTCAAAACATAAAGGTTGGCGGCGTCGAGGGTTCGAAGGTCGTCCCCAGACGCTTGCGGCGCAGGTTCTATAGCTGTAGCGCTGACTCTCGATAGAATGGTAGCAATGTCAGCCTCAAGGGAAGGCGATATGTTGAGGTCAATCCTGGCCTCTGTGGAGGTGTAAGAGTGAGAGAGTAAGCGAGAGTGCAATGGCGGACCTGCACCTTAGGGGGCCGGGGCGGAAATCTTACCGCAGCGCTAATTAATGGTTTTTACTATCCACGAATTAGCGCTATTTATAATTTTCGATTTTCTAATTTGCGTTAACGCTCAATTTAAGCCGCTACCTGGATATTTTCTCAATTTTAACCGTGAATGGGTGCTTTTCTTCAATTTTAGCCGCGAATAACGATTTATCAATTTTAGCCGCTGACCAGCAGTTTGTTATAACCATGAATTTGCGCCTTTTCTCAATTTTAGCCACAAAGTGGTTCAGAAGCCGCAAACAAGCGTATTCTCAATTTTAACCGCAAATTGGATTTTGTTCCAATTTTAGCCGAAGATTAAAATATGTCCTAATTTTAGCCGCGAATTGTCGCTTTTTCTTAATTTTACCTTCTATAATTAGCGATTTTTCTCAAAGCCCACTTTCATTTCACATAAGCCCACTCTTAATTTTAGTAGTAAAGTAACGTTTTTCTCCTCAAATTGGCCTTTTTCTCAATTTTATCAGCAAATTAGCGATTTTCTCACTTTTTAAGCTATGAAAAAGCACTTTTTCTCAATTTGAGCTGTGAATTAACGTTTTTCTTAATTAGCAACGGAAACTAGTGATTTTTCTCAATAGGCATTAGTGGCGAATTAGCGTTCGTTTTATTTTAGCACCACTTTAGCAATTTTGTGTTACTTTTAGGTACGAATTTTAGGGCTTTTTATTAATTTTAGCCTCGAAGTTGCCTTCAGAAACCACGGATTTGAGTTTTCTCAATTTTATCGGCGAATTTACAAGTTTTTCAGTTTAATCCGTAAATTAGCGATTTTTCTCAATTTTACGCGCGAGTTAATTTGCTATATTTCTCCATTTTGGCCGTGAATTCGTGTTTTTTCATAAATTTAGCCGCCAGTTATCGCCTTTTCTCATTTTTATCCGCGAATGGGTAATTCCCAATTTCAGTTGCGAATTTGCCATTTTGGTCAATTTTAGTTTTTCGAACCAGCGTGCTTTTTAAAATTTTTAGCAGTACAGGGCCCAAGAACAGCACATTAGCGTTTTCTTTCTCCATTTTGGGCCGTAAAATGGCCTCTATCCTTTTTTTTTTTTCAATTTTGGTTTAGAAGTTGCATCGAGAAACCAGGAATGAGCGATTATTAGAGGGTTTTCCAAACTTTTAGCGCCCCCAGCCCCAGGAACAGCGCAATTGTGCGCCTTCTCTAATTTATCCGCTGAAGACATTAAGAAACTGGGGATCAACGTATTCTCTCTATTATCCGCGAAGTTGCCTCCAGAAGGCGCTTTCTTTGGCTGAATCGAATATTCAGCTGAGCATTCGCAAACGTTCTATTCTCCAGGATCGGATGTACTGAAAATCGTCGTCCAACCGTAAACCAAAACTCATTTATAATCAGTAATCACGTACCTATACACCCGCGAATCCTTCATGTTAATCCTTTTCCATGTTTAACCATTTTTGGGACCTCAGGGCGGTCTACCCTCCTCGCTCAGGGCGGTCTACCCTCCTCGCCCCTACCTCGATACGCGACTGTGTCAAGGAACTACCGTACTATCCTGTCGCGCGTCGGTGGGGGTGTGAGTATGCTTCTACGACAAAACCAACTTAGCTACAGCAACCGCGCTGGTCTGCCTCATGGTAACCACATCAGCCTCGGTGGGCCATGGCCGTTATGATTGCGAGTTGGAGCCGAGGATGAATGACGACTTCTCCCCCCCCCCTCGCACAAAGTTCCACTCTTTATAAAGGCCACACCCAAAATACCAATTTTCGAAAATATGTACTACCTTCTCTTAATTTAAGAAGGTGTATTTTTTTCGCGTAATTTTGACTTAACATCGTTAATCGCTTTTTCAGAAACGCCTATGGGCGTCGACTCGTCCATGCATATGAGTGAAGGCACCAACGAGACGGAAAGAAGCAAAACGGACGGTGGTACGAAAGTTTGAGCGCAACTGAGTTCGAGAGTCTTCCCGAAAGTCTCGCACAACGACGGGGCCGGCTCGCCTTTGCCTTCGATTGACTGATAGTAACAACAACAAACATGCATAGCTACACGACTTTTCAGTTGACCAGTTCCCCCCATTCCCCATTCCCCAGGAAAGTGTTTTATTGCACTAACCCCCTTCATTACCCTCCATCATTTCTGAACCCCCTTTTCACCGGTTTGGGCCTGGAGATTGATCCCCCCCCCCTTCAAGCACCAATCCGTGTGTTTTTAATTGAATCTTCAGCCAATTTTTGGAATCAAAACGTAAATCAATTAGGTGTCTTAAGATTTTATAACCCTTCGCGGAGTGTTTGCTCAAATTGTCCACCAAAGGTGGAACAACATTTTTGAGGGTAATAGCCGCAGTATTTCCCCCCCCCCCCATTTCACACCGTTCTACTACAGCACTCTTTTCATTTTTACTGACCAAGACATTTCAAACGATTATGTGAACAGATTTTCTAAACTAACTCCTCAGCGTCTTACAAAGTCGCCCCCATGCCTATTTTCACTATAATCCTCTTTTAATCCCCCTCCCCCCTCCCTGTGACTTTTTTTTTTTTTTTTTCAAAGTGTACAGTGTGAACTGTGATAGATTTCTGGGTTGTTTTAAACCGTAGACATAAAAAAAATAAAGTTAAAATTGTTAAATTTAATATTTTATTTAATTTTGTTGGTGATTTGCCTTAGAGGTATTTAGTGCGATAGGTTAGTCCAAATAGTGAAAAACCAGTAAATTTTTGTCAGATGCCCATTTAATAAAATGATGAAATTAGTTAACGGCAGTTGGCTATTACGTTACGTGGGGCATTTATTTCCGTTCAAACAGGGTAAAAAGAGTTCGTGTTTTTTTGCCCCCCCCCCCCACAATGACATGTTCAAATTGGTACTTTCTAGCTAGTTCCTAACCGGGGCCGCAGCAAATAAGGGAGGAACATACAAATAATTAGTCTTTCAAGGGGGCACTCGTTTATTGAGTGTGGGCATTTTTTTTTTTTTTTTTAAGCATCTCACTCACTTTTGTTGTTATTCTTGTTGTTGTTGTTCTATTACTCTAATGGGGTTGGTTGGGTTAGGGGGATGTATCTGATTTTCAGTTTAAGGACGTTCGCATTTATTCGAATAAAAAAATAATAAAAAAGTAGTGGAAGAAACTGGTAAGCTAGCTATATTATACAAAAATAAATAATAATCGTTTGAATGTATAGGACTAGAAAATCGCGGTGATTAGTTTGTTTCCAAGAAAAAATAGTTTATTCTCTTGTTTCTTGTGTTAATTAGGTCGAATGCCCTTTGGATTGGATTGAACCTTAACCTGTTGTTTCGTTATTAAGTTTAGTACAGATTTTTTTTTTTTTTTTTCAATTAAAAAGGGATAATGTGCCAAACACACTACAACTCATATCGACTGAATTATTTATATTTTAGAGCTTTATAGATATGCCATTAGTTTCATTTTTCCCCCCCGTCAGTATACAAAAAGTCCTATATTGGGTAGTTCGCCTAACTAAAGTTACGAAAAAGGAGAGTGGTAGCTCTTGAAGAACTAGATAGATAGAATTCTACCAAATAATAAACACAGTTTCTCGCTTGTAGATATCTCGAAGGAACACTTTTCCCCCTGTAAAAAATTCTCCTGGAATGGAATTTCAATCCCCGATGTGTCAGCTAGTGAGGGAAGGACCAACGGTGATACCCCCTTTTTTTTGTTTAAAAAAAAAAATTTTGCCCTCCGTCCAATTTATTTAAATAAAAAAAATCAGCCTCTTTCGATGGTGGTCATTTATTGTGAATTTTAGTTCAGAATTGAACAAAGAAGGTACCTTTGAAAAACAACCAATCTTCTGTACAATTTAGCTCACTTTTAGGATAAATTATTGAAACAAATAAAAGACATTACTAGGTCATAGCAGAAACGTTTAAAATGTTGTTGTTTAGTTTTAGTTTGACAGAATTTTATCTTCATGTTGTGAATTTTGTCAATTGATGTTTTCACTGAAGAACAAAATAAGAAAAAAATGCTGTGATCTGATACGAAGTTAATTCCTCTCTTCCCTACTTCATTTCATCCTTTCCTCGAATCATTAAATAGTTATTTATCGAAATAAAAATCCGTAGAATGAGAAAATGTACTGACCAAGAAAAAAAAAAAGTAGAAATGGTGTTGCAAGTAGTGTTGTTGTTCTTGGTCGTTAATGAACTAAAATTGGAATTCTAGAGAAATGTGTAGTCCTTAAAGGATAAGCCTATCAACAACAAAAATAAATTTAAAAGAAAAACGATGTAAATTCTGTTAGATTGTTTGAGCCAAATACATTTCTTCAACAACCGTGGAGTTTTACTTGATTGGCCAGGCAATTGACGCATTCCATTTACCTGCACACTTGATGACAAAATTGAAGAATTACTGATTTGCTGTTCATTGGGCAAGCCCGCGGCTGACATTGCGGTTAAAATTGAGGAGAAACACCAATTCGTGGCTAAAATGAAGGAAAAACGTCTATTCGCGGCTAAAATTAAGGAAAAGGGCTCGTTCACGGTAGAATCGTCAAGAATAACCCCGTGACCCGTTCTTTGTGTGGCTGCCCGGCTCCTGTGTTGGTCCGATACGACCATAACCGTCGCCTTCTTCGACCTACGAGTCCTTACCCCGGCAAATATCGAGCCGTCGCTATCTCATTACCGTCGTCGCAGTCTGAACCTCCGGCACCTGACGTAATTCTAACCGACTCGTCGGCCTTAACATCGTCGTCGGAGGACGATTTCCTCACTTGCGAGAGCTCCACTTATTTCATCGATTTATACAGTTACGACGATTTTCTTGCGGCTTACAAGGCTGAGGACGAGTACCCCTCTTTAACTCTTCCCATCCTTCTTTTCCTTCCGTGATTGTTGTCACAGCAAAAATCACCCCCCCCCCCAAACTAAAGTACAAAGATTATGGCTGGTGATAGTTCTTATTTTTCCCCTTGAGGGATCGGGGCTTGGCCCAATTTTTCTACCCCCGTAACAAGATTTTTCCTCCTGAACAAGAATCGTTGCTTGTTGATTACTTAGAAAAGGCTTCCGATATCTATTATGGGCTTTTCCCAAGGGAAACAAGAAAATTCGCCTTCCAATACGCGTCTAAAAACCAGATACAGATTCCCCCGACATGGTCAAAAAATGGTCTGGCTGGAGAAGATTGGTTTACGAAATTTCTATAGCGCAACAGTTCACTCTCAGTACTCTCAATACGAACACACGAGGCAACCAGTCTAGCAAGGGCGTCTAGTTTCAATCGCGAGAACGTCAGAGCATTTTTCAATCATTTGAAAACTGTCATGGATCGTCTAAATTTTAATCCGTGTGACATCTGGAATATGGACGATTCAGGAGTGACAACAGTGCAGAAAAGAAACCTGATCGAGTTATCGCCAGAAAGGGTTTCAAACAAGTTGGAAGAGTCACTTCCGCAGAAAGAGGTGCCTTGGTGACCATGGCACTCGCAGTATCAGCCGGGGGTAATTCAATACCTCCATTTTTTGTGTTCCCTCGTGTGAATTTCAGAGACCATTTTGTAAGAGACGGTCCTCCCGGCTGTGCAGGTAATACTAACAAATCTAGGTGGATGACCGAATCCAACTTTTTGAAATTTGCAAGTCATATTGTGACATACGCTAGACCGTCTTTCAGAACGACCCGTGATTCTTCTCCTGGACAATCATTGCTCGCACCTGTCCATTGACGCCCTGGGCTTCTTCAAAGATAATGGAGTGACTGTTCTATCCTCCCTTCCCCATTGCAGTCATAGACTGCAGCTTTTAGACCAAAGTGTGTTTGGTCCATTCAAAACATTTTTCAACTCAGCGTGTGACGCCTGGATAACAAACCACCCAGGGCAAACTATGACGACCTATGACATTCCGGAAATCGTAAAAACTGCATTGCCACTCGCTCTGTCACCGAAAAATGTTACAGTAGGGTTCGCTTGTTCAGGCATATGTCCTTACAACCCTGATATATTCACGGAACAGGATTTTCTACCAGGGTACGCAACTGATCGGCCAAACCCTGAGGAAGCTTCGGCACAATCACCTTTAGTTCCACAACCTTCAGCGACGCCAACGTCAGATGACGATCACAAACCCCCAGAACAAGTTAGGCCTCTTCCGAAAGCCGGACCGAGGAAAATTTCATCCAGAGGGAGAAAAAGAAGAGTCACCTCTATCCTCACTGACACTCCTGTAAAAAAAAAGCGCTTCTTGATAAGAATAATAATAGCCGAAGTTCTACCAAGAGCAGATGCGCTCTGAATTTTGACGCTCCTTCCACATCATCCGGAATCAGGAAGCCAACCGGGAAAAAGAAGGTTAAACCAAGTCCTACTAGTTCAGATACGGATGAATCCGTACGTTTAACTTCTTCTGGAGATTCGGTTGACTTCGACATAGATGAATACTGCGCGGAACAACTGCAAAAATTGGAGGAACCTGCCTTTAGAAGTAAGGATGAATTTAAAAAGGGAGACTGTGTCTTGGCAAAGTACTCTCTGGGCGCGTCAACCAAGCATTAAGTTGGGAGAGTGGAGGAATTTTCCCTTGGAGCACCCGTGGTAAAATTTACGAGGAAAAACTCATCATCTGAAAAGTCTACCACTTTTACTTTCCCAAACGTCAACGATGAATGTAGGAAGGAGATAAATAACATCGTGTCGGTACTACCTAGCCCAATAATGAGGAAGTTTCACATTTTCCAAAAATATTTTTTTTCGATGAGGCATATCAATCCTTCCCCATAAATAAATAAATAAAAATTTAAAACCCTTCAGAAATATTTTTTATTTATAAACAAAAGTTGGCATGTTTGAAATCCCGCCAAAACGAACATTTTCCGCAACGTAATATCCCATGTATTCTCTGTCCTTTTCATGCCTCTAAATAGCTCATCTGTTTATCCTCCATTATTTTATTATTGGAGAGCTCTTGTAGAAAGTAAGGAAAAAGAAACACAACAAACCGCTCTCCGACAGCTACGTTACAGGCGAATTTTTTTTCGGAAGACGCATATGGCCTGTTTTACACGAGTAAGTTTTTTGTTCAAAACTATGTTCAATCTGTTCACAAACAGATGATTTTGAGGCAGGGAACATCTGTCAATTTTTTTCAAAATGGTTAATTTGATCAAAAAACTTACTCGTGTAAAAGGGGCCTATGACACAAACACGCTAGCTGGCGTGTTTGAAATGACCTAAAACTTCTAAAATCGCGTATTTATTAACTGTTGGATTATTTTACGAACGGATCACGATTTATGCTCTATTTTAGCATAAATAAATCTTAAAAAATAGATTTTTGTATAAGTTCTGACCCATGAAACTTCCTCATTGGACGAAGAGGAGCAGTAACATTTGAGGTTACTTTTCAGGGTTACAACATTCATTGATTTTTTAAAGTTTCCAGTGATTGTTACCATTAACTTACTTCGTACTTTCATTTTATTATAATTTTAGTGCAATTTTATTCGGTGCAGAAGTTTTAATTCCCTAGTATTTGAGAGGCTTTTCTTTTTTCTCCACTTTTTTCGAAGTTATTAGGCATGAATGATCAATTTTATTAAGAAACATGCAGAAGTTTTAATTCCTCGTTTTCGTTCGTTTGTCTTAGTAGTCCAGTAAACGAGTGTTCAAAAAGGTGGTCTAGAGGAAATGAGCGAAAGCAGAAAGTGTGACTCCGGAACCATGTTTGGACTAGTTAGGATGTAAACATACTAAAAGTCCCCACCCCTAGGAGGTGAGCCCTAGAGAGAATAAAAAAATAAAATAAAAATAAAAACCCCCCTACCCCTACAAAGAAGGTACCATTTTTCGGATTTTCACTGATATCTCGAAAACAGAGCATCGTAGGCAAAACTTTTGTGATAACCAATTAAAGCTGACATAAATATCATAAACTTTTGTCGTATGTATGTTTCACTAATTCCTAACCGTTCTCGAAATACATGCCCCGCAAAAGTAAAAATGTCCGAAAAAAATATTTTTATTCCACGTTTTCCGTTGAACATTCTTTTATATCGTCTAATCCGTTAATCCTAGGAGAAAGCCCTCAGGAAGGAAGTTTTAGAAGATTTAAATATCTTTGGAAATTGTAAATACATAAACAAATTTATATTGAACAGGTCAAAAGTTATACGAGTTTTAAAAATGTTGGCCAATTTCAACTTTTTTGGTTGAACTGTTTCCAGTCCATTATTTTCTATAGACATTTCTTTCCTGAAGCCTTCAACTGTAGACAATCAACATGTGCAGTGTAGTTTCATGTACTGCCCCCACTCATACACGCAATGTACATTCCTGTTAAACTTCTCTGCCTTTTATCAGTTCATTAAAAAGGGGTGATGAGCCGTGGGAAAGTTGATTGGTGGAGGGGGATTTCAATGACGTGGGAGGCCTTGCGTAGTCGAACAGTGGACCAACGCCGCGCGGGGATTACGTACCAAAACTGTCTAGTAAAAGTCCGATGATCTTACTATATTCCAGGAATTTCGGAATTTTACCATTCTTGTAATTCTAGTGGTATAAGGAGGGTTAGGTCTCGACAATTTTTAAGCATTGCGTTGGGTTTAAACGATTTTGTATTCAGAATAACAAAAATTCTGATTGGAGTTTAAGCTCCTAAGCTCAGCTTAGAGAACAGAACTTCAAGCCCATGTGTTCGGCCCGGGCCCAAGTCCGAATTTCATGAATCATTTGAACTTTAACGAACGTCGCTGGTGAACGCTGGGATTCACTGGTAAATGTTAAGATTTACCAGCCGTCGGTCTTTCACCGTATTATATACGTATATTTATGTTCTGCCAACGCTGAACGTAAATTTAGTAGGTATATGAAAAGTCTGAACATATCAGAAAAACTCAAATAATAAACCACTCCACTTATGAGGGGAGGAAGATTTAAAAAAAACCGTCGTTCGTCCAGGTCACTAGTCTCTTGAGGCGATGGTACTAAAACTGTATCCGTGTCATCATTAAATCATCATCATCCTCATCGCCCTTTTCCTGATCGTCAAGTGGCTCCTATTGACGCAGCTCCCGTAGCAGCTTCGCAGGTGTTAAAGCATGGCATCGATGCCTTCCTGCATCCAAATTTGCCACTGCTGCGGTCGGTAATACACCGACGAAATAATATAAGATTGAGGGTATAGAATACCGGTGCAGTGGAGCTGGTTGCTTGGTTTGAATGGGAACAAGGTGGCTGTTACTGTTCTCATCCCATCCCCAGTTTTAGGGCTCAATGCATTTCCAAACGAAATTTGAGGCCGGAAACCCGGAAACTGTGCTCCTGGGTGACTCCCTCGGTTAGTAGAAGGGATGAAATGCCAGGTTTTATGATCGACGCAGACTCTAGGAAGCATTAGAGACGATGGGTGTTGAGGGAGGTATCCATCTTGTTTGCACCGTACCAGTTTAAAAAGCACCTGTTTCACATATTCCTGAGCTGGTAAAGCAGTGTGTATTCACCCTTTCCATACCTGTCTCTCAACTTGCCTATTGAGAAAATGTGTACCATTCTTGAAGTTTCACAACAGTTCAACCAAAAAAGTTGAAATTGGCCAACATTTTTAAAACTCGTGTAACTTTTGACCTGTTCAATATATATTTGTTTAAATGTATGCACACTTTCTGAAGATAATTAAATCCTCTAAAACTCCCTTCCTGAAGGCTTTCTCCTTGGATAAACGGTTTAGACGATATAAAAGAATGTTCAACGGAAAACGTGGAATAAAAATATTTTTTTCGGGCATTTTTACTTTTGCGGGGCATGTATTTCGGGAACGGTTAGGAATTAGTGAAACATACATTATGACAAAAGTTTCTGATATTTATTTCAGCTTTAATTGGTTATCACAAAAGATTTGCCTACGATGCTCTGTTTTCGAGATATCAGTGAAAATCCGAAAAATGGTACCTTCTTTGTGCTCCCCCCCACTCGGGCTCACCTCCTAGGGGTGGGGACTTTTAGTATGTTTACCTCCTAACTAGTCCAAACATGGTTCCGGAGTCAAACTTTCTGCTTTCGCTCATTCCTTCTAGAATCATTCGTTGACTGGACTATTATAAGTCCTAGTTCTTTTGATGTAAAAGACTAAAGAAAACTTGTGATGTTAGATAATAAAGATTGCTATGTCATTTTTATTTCATTCTCTCACTTGAAGAATGACCTTCAGGTCACCTAATGTTGAATAAATTGTTTTATTCGTAAAGGCTGGGCAGTGGCGTAGCGTTTGGCGGGGGGGGGGGGCCGCCCCAAGCATCACTTGAAATGGGGCATCTGCTGGCTGAGGCTTTTATTTATTTTTAACGTGAATAAGTTGAAGAACCGAGCACAGTTGGGATAAATATTGACTCCTTTTGCGCACCACCGGTACAAAACACTCCACATCTATTCAACTGCCCAGTCCCCATAGTTGCTAGGTGCTCCGTGAAAGAAATCGTGGCTTCAGGTCTACCAAGAGGCACCAAAACCGCACGAAATGGTCCATTGCAGACCAGGGCACCCCCAAGAGCTATCTATAATGTATAACGACTGTTAGTTGGTAGGAGGAGCCGTAAAAACTATACAATGAAGTTGACCACAAGCTGAGGCTTGAGCGATGCCATGGCTCTCTTTTGGAGGCAAAACAGTTTAAGAACTGGCCAGAGCGTGCCAGGAGCTGCGGGTTGCATCCCACACCCGGTCAGTGTTCCACGCAAACACGCTCCGTCCCTCCACACGCCAAGTGTTAGCTGGAAGAATTTGACAGAGCCAACCTCACGGAATTGAAGTCTTTTGATTAACCAAGGGAGGAAAACTTGTATTTATGTAGAGCCGAATCCGTAAAATTGTTTTTTATTGAACCAAATAACCCCCCAAATTGGTATTTTGAGTATGCCAAGTTCCGCGAATTCTGTTGTTTGAAGATACTAACCCTCAAGACTGGCTTTTTGAACAACTAAAGCCCTTGAGATTGGTTTATTGAAGCGCAAAACCCGTGAAGTTGGTTCTACTCAGAGTCAATCCTCGAAATTAGGGGTTTCAGGAGTTAAACCCGTGAAAGTGTTTTTTGAAAAGCCGGACCCTCAAAGGTTGTGTTTTACATGTAAGCCAAGCCGAGCTCATAACTTTTTTTTCTGCAGAGTCAAACCCTCAAAATTGTTTTTTTCAACGATTACACCCCACGAAATCGGTTTCTTGAAGACCCATTCTCGTGAAGTTGGTTCTCTCCGGAACACCCCCCCCCCCATCGTTGATCGTTCATCATAATGGCTTAATTATTACTGCAAATCTAGCTCACAGAGACTATGAAACTGCTGATTTTTGTCCCGAGAAACATTCCCTCGCCAAGAATCTGACACCACAATCTGTCGAGACCGACTGTCGAAACTTAACGCCTCTGCCAGGGAATCCTCTCTCTCTCTCCTCCACGGCACGATCACGCCGGCGCGGCCCGAGACCCCGCCCCCAAAGGCAAGGCGACCCGACCGAGCGCCCCACCGCAGAGTCCACCTGGGCAAACGAAGCTCCCTCCACATTTTGTACCTCCAATCCCCCTCTTTTCCCCTTTCGTTCATTCCTGGACTATAGAGCGGGGTGGCTACCACGGCTACATTCCTCCACCACTAGCTACGAGCCAAATAAAAATAAAATAAAAAAATAAAAACCCAAAATGTTTATTAAGTATGGAAAAAAATAAAATAAATAATTTACATTGAAGTTCGAAAGTTCTATATTGGACGCTTATAGATGTAAATGGTTAAACGATTAAGAACACTATATTTAATGTGATGAAAATATATACATCCTAACCACGTCTTAACCCTTAAACGTACAAAAGCAAAGTTTTGGTTATTTATTTTTTTTAAATGTTTTTTTCCCCAGTTAGGGATCCCATCAATTAGTCAAAAAAAAAAAAAAAAAAATTTCAATATTTTCCGCGATTTCCCTCCCAAGCGAACCTAATTATTGTATGTTATATCATACAATTCCACGAGGATAAAAAGTCCGAAAAGACAGAAACAAAATAAAAATTGAAGAAAAAACGTATAATTTTTGTAATAAGAACTTGAAAGACAAAAATAAAATTAAATTGTAATTGAAAGAACTGGTTTGTAATGGTAAACAAACGAGTAACATAAGAATAATAGGTATCAGTAAATATCACTAAAATCACAATGACATCGAAATTCAGCCTCACAAGTCAAATCATGTTCTTACTCTAGGAAATTCACAGCAAAATCACAGAGTATTTAGTCAGGCACTTATTTTTATTGGGACTAGAAGCTAATTGACTATTCATGAAATTGAGCAAAACAGTTCTTCTTTCTCGTGAAACAGAGGCGAACGCAGCATTTGTCACACATTATGGTAGTTTGTCCAGTGGAACAAAAACGACACCGGCCACTTTTCAAACTCTCTGTGTATTTAGGGAAATGGGATATTTGATCTTTCCGAACAGCATCTGGAACTACTGTTGGGAAAGATTTCTTTTGGACGAAGTTTGCATGACGGGACGAGGGCCTTCCTTTTTTCTTTTTCCTCTGAAATGTTAGAAGAGAGCTTGCCAGATCAACTCGAAATTGTTTTAGTGACAGATTGTTCGCCCCTTTTTCTCTGCTATACAAAAGCCATGCGTTACAAACTATGATATCCACGAAATGGGCAAATATTGACAGATACCACCTCCTGTTTTTGAATGGGGTTCTGTAGAGGGCAATCAACATCCCTGAAAGGTCAACACCCCCCATTAACTTGTTGTAAACTTTAGTTACCCTTGGGCAGTTCATTTCGATTTTTTTGTGATTGGCTGCATCCCATCGACGAATAGGGGTTTGACGTTCTGCCCCAACGAAGCTACTGGCAAGAGTGACGGGTTTGTTGTCCAGCCAACGAACCACGGTCACTTTTTTCGCCTGGTCATAATGTTCTTCACAATACCCTCTACCCATTTTTTTTTAATTCCTTCATATCTGTTGGTTGCAGTCCTCTAATTCTATTCTCTTTAATTGTCCCAAGACCCAAAATACCGCACTCTCTGCGAAGATGGTAAAGTAATTCCAGAGATGTAATGTAATTGTCGCAGTAGATTGTACTTAACGGTCTGCCAACTGCAGGGATCGTCTTACAAAGAGCGAGAACTACTTTAGGAGCAAAAGAAAACAGCCTATTTTCCTTATCCGTAAATTCCACCCCTCGAAAAGTGCCCTCTTGGTTCCCTGTACATACCAAAAAGTCGTAAACGACTCCCGAAACTCCAGCTCTAACAAATAATTTAAATCCCCATTTTTTGGGTTTTTTTGGAAGGTATTGTTTCTTACAGCCAGCTTTATTCCCTTTATAAGGAATTACCATTTCATCTATGGAATAATCGTGTTCTGGAGGAATGTTGTTGAATGTCGTTTTGATTATGTCGAGCAAGGGCCTTATTTTAACGTATGGATCATTATTTTCTTCGCATTCCAGGTTAATGTGGAAATGAATATGGCGTCAAATTGTTTTGAATTCATTGAGAGGCATGATATCCGCAATTTTGTGGTATCTAAGGGACTGAGACCAGTAGTCCTCGAAGCTGGGAGCCCTCATAACGCCCATGTATAACAAAATAGCTACAAAGTCAAACAATTTGTCTTTGGATAGAATAGGCGTCTCTTTGCCGGTGTTTTGGTAAAAATAGATATTTGTCTGTTCGACAATTAAATCTATCAGGTCACTGCAGAATAATTGGAGAAAAACATCAGCCGGAGATGATTGGGAGTCTTCATCTACAAAACCAGACCTGTTTGGCACCGATACCTTTTCGGGGAAATCTCCCTTTTGCTATCTAAGGGTCAGAGATGAATATATCAGTTTTGAAACCAACAATACTAATAAAAAAAATAATAACAATATTGCGCCTTCAATCATGTGCAAGGACCAAGTATGCGATTGCGTGTGACGAAGTAAATCATAAACGGTTTCCATGCCAAAGAAATTACCTGAATTTCATCTTTATAGTGGGTTTAGGCTTGGCCTTCTTTGCCTTTTTCGAGTTCTCGTCAATAGGATCACCCCTTCCCAGATAACAAAGGCACAATTACCAAGAGCTAAAACGACTAAATTCAATATAAACTTACACAATGTCTTCTCTTCTTTTTCTCTTCAAGCAATTTTTCGGCGGCATGTCGTGCTCAGGGGATTCATCTCTTTAGACGTGATTTGTACTTAGACACAAATTTGTGACCAGACTACGTCCCACTA
This sequence comes from Corythucha ciliata, assembly GCA_038030265.1. Lineage (NCBI taxonomy): Eukaryota > Metazoa > Arthropoda > Insecta > Hemiptera > Tingidae > Corythucha > Corythucha ciliata. Next base: position 23,367,460 of record CM075938.1, on the reverse strand, counting down.
GATCTACTGCTACTTACTGTCCCACATGACCATCTATGGTAATTTCTGGTACGGTGGAATGGTTGTCTCCGACTATGTGCTCAGAATGTTCTTCCAGTTCTGCCTCACTCCAATCGTCAATCAGTTCGAACAATGGAGCTATTTCTTGTTGGTACAAGTAGTCAAGATTGTTGTAGTAGTCAAGATCGTCGTCTATATGAACGTAATGTTCGTCTTCACTCCGTTCGCTGTCATTTTCGTGAACCGATTGGTTGTTTTTTGGAACGAGTGATAGAATTTTTTCGCCCCGTGACCTGAACATTTCGGCTGTAAATGATTGAAAAGAGTTGAAATAAACAACATTTTCCACCTACCAATAGAAATAATTGAGAAACCGATTATAGAGCAATGTGACTCGACTAGCAAACGGACGATGCATGCTATGACATACAATATTAGTGCTTAAAGCCTTAGGACAGCGTATGAGCTCCCATACATCATTTGTTTTACTACAACCGGGCAGTGTATGATCTTTCATACAGAAGAGAAAGCCCGAGAACCCGGCTAGAGTATGAACTAACATACACGGCTAGTCTAAATGGAAGCGGACGTCGTATGATGTATCATACACGTCAAAAATTGTTGATAATTCACAAGCAACTAATTATTTTCTCAATTTTAATTACTAAGCACGCATACTAGAGTTGTAGTTAATGGGAGAAAAAATCGGAAGCTCATAGGAAACTTCGAAAACTCCAAAAAATATCTTACTTACCGGCTCCGTCAAACGCACCTCACTCGTCACGGCCTAGAGAGAGTCACTGACCTTCCAACTGCCATCCTCGTTCACAATTGGCGATTGCAGCTAAGGAAGATGCTGTCTGCCGGTCATAGAGAAACTAGTGATACCGATAGTGTAAGCGGTATGTTAAATTTTGGATTATTTTCACGTCTTTTTTATCCTTTTTTTGCCATTTACAACTCGTGGAAAAGTGTGTACATTTATTAATTACGCTAAGGTCGACTAATAGGGCTCGGTATTAGTGCGAGTTGTTAATGAGGGGTTCACTGGTTACTCACAAATATGATGGACATGCACTTCACGCGAGCGTACGCGAACGCGACGGAGGAGTCCGACCTACGGGTGTGCCGTCGATGGAACAACCGCTCAACAACAGAGTCAACGGAGCCGCAGCGAACGCCCAGAGACCGGCGATCAGCAATTGGATGGCGCCGGGGCACAACAGAGATGGTGCTCGCTCGTTTTCTCATCTTGCCCCCTAAAACGTCCCTTCTTCCTCACGGTTTTATCCTTTGCTAGCGTTGCCGCCGTCGAGACGACTTTCCCCGAGCTCGGGTGCTGACCCAAAAACTCCCGGTCTCAGCGCCTTCTTTTTTGTTTCGCCCTTTCTTTTCCCGACTTCTTGACTACCGAAGTTCGTCGCAATGTGGGTCCTCTCACTCGTTCATTTCGGCTGGATCACCAATAATTATGACAGAGGAGGATAGTTTGTTAACATGTCTCTCGTATCGTGCCCTGTTCTATTCCATTCTTGGTTCGAGGCGCTTACTTACTATATTGTATACTTTCGTGCTTATTTTTATACTTTTTTTAATTAATAAAATTTCCCCGAGCACCTCGCCTCGACTATACCCTTCAATATCAGTGTCGGTATTGGTGTGATCCATATCTAGTATCTGTCCTTGTTAATGTTATTCATTCCCCGTACAGATACATGTGGGTATAGTTTAGAATGCCGAAAATAACAATTTAAGAGCATTTATTAGGATTGTTCAAGCGCAGACGACTGCAGGCAAAGCGCAAATATCTCCTTTGAGTCCTCTTCGTCCCGTCTAATGTCATGTTGATATGGTTAGCATCGTAGCCTTTTCTTCCATCTGTGAAATTCCGAGATTTTGTTGGTGATGAATCTGTATTCAAAATTACCAGTAGAAAGACGCCTCCCGAATGAACAACTTCAGAAGTAGTAAGATCTTGAGATGGAAGGAACCGCTGATAATGAAATAACTTAACACCCGGTCAACTGAAAAATAGCTATTTTGTGAGCTCTCAACCATCATAAGTCTGAATAAATTGGGTCGTAGCACTAACAACGAAGAAATTATAATAATTTTGCTAGCTATAACCCACTGCCCACGAATTCTTTTCGATTCAGGAGGTTGATTACATTTCAAGACCCTTCTTTTCCGAATGTTTAATGTGAACACGTTTGATGTACAGGGTGTTCATAAAAGAATGCCCTAGTTTCAAAAATCTGTATTTCTGAAAATATTTAATTTACAGACATGAAATTGGTCCCAAATGAAAGATTATAATTCACAGTTTTTTTCCCATACCTACAAATGTTCTATATGTCCACCTCCAACAGCACGAACGACGTCAATGCGGTAATTAAGCTCATCCCAGACCCTCATTAGCATGTCGGGTGTCACACTTAGTACTGCAGCTTGAATACGCATACGAAGATCCTTTAACTGGTGGTGCGATCTTTCGGCAACCGAAAAAACTATGGAACTTCTACTTTCATAAGGAATCAACTTTTTCTCGCTAAGTTTAAAAATAGCGAAGTTACAGAGTTTTGAGTTATCAATACTTCTTAACTTCTTACACTATCAGCAATGCCTGTGACGCTAACCCTCAAATTGATAACAAATACCGCTTACGCTATCAAGAACACTAGCGCAGCTAGTGATAGTTTCATTCGCCAATACACTTCAAAGACACAACTATCGATTTCTATCGACACTCCAGGGAGCGTGAGGAGTCCAGTTGTGATCGATATTTTTGTCCCAAGTAAATTTATTTCATTTTTGTAAGAGCGGGAAAATAGTGTTTGATGTGTCATACATTGGGTGTTTAAGGGTTATAAGTTTTTTGTTTTCAAACGGAAAGTGAAAAACTCGACGAACACATAAGATACTTATAGTAGACAACACATAAAATAATTACACATAAAGTAACAGTTAAGACTAATTCTACAATAAAGTTTATAGGAGGTGCACAACAGACAATTTCATTAGTTACAAAATAAAGTTTATAGAAGGTGTAAAACAGACAATTCTATTACATAGTTACAAAAGTTTGGGTTTTCATTGTTTGCTCTCCCGCTGACCCCTACAATGTAAAGTAGCGAAATTCCAAGGGGGTAGCGGCCTTAAATTGTACGGAAAGTCTGTTCTCTTGGTTCCCGTGTCAACAGAGGGCAGTTCTACTGGTGGGGATTCCGAAACCCTCGGTACCTCTTCCACGATCTCGATCTGTGGTATATTCTCAGACAATTCGGTCTCTTCCCGGATACACGGGCTAACCGGTCTTTCTCTTGGGGAATCTGTGACCCAGCGTCTAGTCGTCGCTTGGTCAGGGTCGTAACCCTCCATCAGGAAATTTTCCTCCTCCCCTTCTACCTCTTTTTCGGGCAAGCAATAATTTTGCTCTTGGATGGTCTTCTTCCAGAACAAATCCTGGCTCATCCATCTGTCCATTCGGTATAAAGGCTGGCTTCATTCGCTGACTATAGAGCGGGGTGGCTACCACGCTACACAACCATTCGATGTCGTGCGGGCGTTTAGTACGATTGTTACTCGAAATAAAGTACGATTGGTACTTGGTAGTTTAAAAACGTAATGCTTGTGGCTATTTCAATGTAGTGTTCAGGGCAAGAGGAATTAACATCTTTGAAGTTATGCGGGTTGCCTGGTCGATTCTCCTGGTTGTCAGTAAATTAGGATGTCCCACGTCTTTCCATCATATTGTGGAATGAATGAGATTGATCAATGTAAACGGTCCTTTTAAAAGAGCCCTATGTAGTTTTTTCTAGTATGCTCGAAAACGAAAGCTTTGGGACCCCATGTTTATAGGATATTGTTTTTGATCAGCTAGAAAATAAGCGGTAAGGCAATTTGTTTATTCGCATTGAAAGTGTTTTATTACCCTGTTTATTATACCTTCACGAAGACGAGTCGAGTACCTACAATAGGGCTTTTCAAGTGAAATGCTCCAAGATGTTTCATACAAAATAATTGGATAACGCAAAAATGTTTTGAAAAAAAAATTACGAAGGGGGAAAAACAAAACAAGTCAGGAAATTCAGAAGAAATCCATTGCCTGTCGTGTATTCTCCCATTTTTGTCGAGCGATGTATTTTTCCCCTAAAAACTAATAAGTGGGACACCCAATTTTAGGGGCAGCTAAGAGCGACTCCACCGAAATCAAATCAGACGCCGACAGACGATTATATTTGTAATCATTTCCATAAAACCTATCGAATAGGACCAGTCTCAGGACTATGTTCTTTCGGTTAGTTAAAATTTTCCAAACTTCGCGAGTTTGGCAAGCCACAAAGGGCAAATGCCCCATGCAGACGGCGCCAGACGATCATATTCGTAATCAGCTCCATAAAACCTTTCGAATGAGACTAGTTTCAGGACTATGTTCTTCCGGTTAATCATTTTCCTCCGGTGCAGTTTGACTGGTCGCTAAGGGCAAGTGCCCCAGGCAGACGATCATTTTCCTATTCAGCCACATGAAACGTGTCGCAAAAGACCATTTTCCGGACTTAGTTCTTCCGGTTAATTAATATCCCTGATTTAAGGAGTTTACTGGCCACCGAGGGCAAATGCTCCAGGCAGACGATTATATTTGTAATCACCTCCATAAAACCTATCAATAAGACCAGTTTCAGGGCTATGTTCTTCCGGTTAATTAAAATTTACCGAATTACGTGAGTTTGGCGAGCCACAGAGGGCAAATGCCCCAGGCAGACGGCGGCAGACGATCATATTCATAATCAGCTCCATAAAACCTTTCGAATTAGACTATTTTCTGGACTATGTTCTTCTGGTTAAATTCATGTCCCAAATTAAGGACTTTAATTAGCTATAAAATCCTTAGGCCCCAGATGCAGCATGGCAGACTTCCGGACTCGTAAATAGGGGGTCAAATGCCATCATTTTTCCCACCTTTAGTGACTATGTTCTTCCGGTTGAATGGGACTGTCGCTATCTCTCGAACTACTACAATGTGTTTCAATATTCGATGTCTATTCTATCTACTCAAAATATATGTGATTCCTATGAAGCGTCAAACGCACGCATCAGCGGCTATTGGAGTTAGAGCACTTACTCTCACTCTAATAGCCGATGAACGCGAGCGTCTGATGCTTCATATAAATCACACCTCAAACGTTTAATCCATTACCTTCAATAGATGACTGACATCAGTATGAAATATGACTATCACGTGTTAGTGACGTGAACGGGAACACATTTTTAACATGAGTCCGTAATGTTGTTGACAACATTACAACCTCATGATGGAAATATGACGTAACATGGTGTCAAACGCGTGTTGAAAAACTGTCCACAACAATGCAAAATCCATGAAAAAGCGGCCAATAACACCTTTTCTGTCATGTGTTTGAGATATTACTAGAAATATTTCAAACATATTTCATATAGGGTAGGGTTTTTGGTAGGTTTATTATAGGATTATTATAAAACTATTAATATTGAGAATATTCATTAATTTTACGCATAAGAATATTCATATTCTAATGATTTGGGGGGGGGGGTCATGACCCCCCCCCTCTGGATCCACGCTTGTTAGAAATATTTCAGACAACTTTCAGTTTCAATCATTGCATTAGACACGTTGTTATATGTTTCCAACATATTTCAGATATCTGGGACGGACACCTTTTATTTGTCATCAAAGTTTTCTCGAACATGATCTCTGTATAAACATATGTTTCAATTCCGAGAGGACGGGTGAAAAAACTTACACCACACGAGAGTAAATAATTGAATGGAAAACGCATTCAATTATTTTTCTCTCTTGGCCGGTGACAGTTTGCGTGGTAAAAGCTGTAAATTAACTCAACAACGAGGGCGTCATAATACAGTTTTTGTTACTCCTTACCAACAATCAAAGCAGGTAGGTATACCCTTGATGCGTTGAACCACATTTTCATATTTTGCCTCGTCAGTCATCAGTCATCATCATGCGTCTCGAACAAGATGAGGGAGATTAGACGTCTGACGCTTCAAACTTCCGCAGCGTGAATGCTTAGTGGGACTCAATTCATGGGAACTTGAACCCATCCGTACTACTTCTAATTTTCAAGGAAAAGTGAAATGCACCTAAAACAACATAATACGTTCCTCACTATAGTAAAGGAAAAAAAATAAACAATTACGTGTAGGCACACTTTTTCTTTATTATTGTATTATTTATTATTAATAATTAACTGTGTTACATCATTATGTTATCACATTGCATGCATTATTTTATGCATTTCGAAATAAATTATATTATAATTATATACGTTTGTGTAAAGAAACGACAGTTTTATTTATTTACTCGGCATTTTCCTTTTTAAAAAATACCTGATCTGGGGGAAATCAGATCGGAAAAAGGTATTTTACTTCATACGGCGGATTTACCATCGGATGAATCGTCCCGCTACCCCAGCAAAATTTCTCACTACAGTAATACTAATAATTCTTATACTATACTACTTCTGCTTATGCTATACTACTATAGTTATACTATACACTAATAATACTAAAATACTAGTAACAACCCAAATCAATGAAAGAACAGTAGGTATGACTGCGATGTATATGAAACCGAACAAAATAATATATTCCCTCAGGAAAAAAAGCGTTTCGATAGGTTCATGTACTCTACAGCCGCACAGCACAGAACTTGTGAACCGGGTCTTAATAATGGCCCCGTACAGCGCTTGTCAATTTTTAAATAATTTTACTGTGCTGTTAGGTTCGGGCTAGAATCCATCAGTAAGTGTACATTACATAATGCTATTATTTACATTATTTCGGCATTATTGTTCAATAGATTATGGCACTTGCGCTCCTGCCACACGAGGAAGTGGCCCAATACCCCAACCTCACTGTGTTGAACGGCTGGGCCGAAATTCGAGCCCTCGCAAGAAATTCGGGGGTTTTCGAAAGAATGGAGGATTTCTTGGAGTATGTTCGGAATTTTTGGATGGACAGAATTACTCCTGCCGGTTTTTCTGTTTACGACGCCCCCCCCCCCCCGGACCAACAATTTCTTGGAAAGTTTCCACGCAGAGCTCGGTCGCGTAATGGGAACTAATCTTTCTTGGTGGATGTACTTTGGTGATGATCAGAGTCTGTCAACAACAATTACTTAATAGATGACTTACGATTTGCTTTTGCACAGAAAAATTTCGGCAAGTGGAGGTTCTCCATAGAAATGCATATAGCACGTTCCTTAATCGAAACCAGGTAAAAAGCAATCAGTACCTGCATTCGGTTTGTTTTGGTTTGGGCGTACAGAAATGGACGAGCTTCACTAGTTGTTCCAGTCTTGCAATACCTTTCACTGTTAATTCACATAAAAAGATAACGAAATATCTAGCAGCTCTAAACATAAATTTCACAACATTTGAGGTATGGATATTCATACTATGCTATGTTTCAGATGAGACGCCCTAGAAGGGTTCGCTCTCAGATACCTTAAGACGCGTTGAATTTTCATCTGTGCATAAGTGTAACGCGAAGGCTTCAATGAACATTCCGGATGGCAGTCAGATACAGAGTACAACTCCCCACAATCTTGGACCAAATCCCATTCGCAATTTCGAAACGCTGTGACCAGGCGGGCAGGTAATGAAAGTACCCCGATTAATGAGATTTTTAGCATGGAAGTGTCCAGGTGAGTACCTATGTTGGGACACCCCGAGATCGTATTTGTGGCTGGCGTGAAGGTGACAGGGTGTTGCGCGGTCACATCCTTTTCTTCCCAGTAGCCAAGAATTATTCAACACAGCATAGCGGAGACTCAAGACGAAGGCGGCCAATGAGGGGGTACGAAAGAACCCTATTAGAGTATAGCGCTGTGAGAGCAATAAAAAATATGTTCATTAATTCTCCGCCGAACCAAACGTAATTAAGATGAAACATTTAACTTACAGTACTGTGAGGCGGCTGCAAGAACCAGGGATCAGATAACAGCGCGGTTGATGGGTCATTACTGGGACCCGCCGATCACCCTGGCTACTTGTGTTAACTTTTGCCTCGAAAAATGATAGTTGACTGAATCTGGAATTTACAATTACGGTTTTGCATTCACGTTAAAAAAATATATATTCTGAACCACGCGCCCTTTCTCAACGTTGGCAGGTTCACCCTTTCACCATTTCGCGCAGTTGACTTAAATTCAAAAATTTTAGCCCAGTGATTCGGCGTCAAAGACAACAAAAAACACCAAAATGCGCGTTGCTGTGTTCACGCAACGAAAATGTCACTTTTAAATTAAAAAAAGAAAAAAAATGTCGCTACTTTAAGGGGGAGTTGTACATAGGGTGACCAGATGTAAAAGTCGTTTCCGAGGACGCCTGGCACGAAAAAGTAGGACACTTGTGACAGAATGTAGGACACAACAGTAGGACGCCTAACAAACAGTTTGATGTTAAAATAGTTGTCTATAGGTTTGAAAGTGCAAAACCCGCGGAATTGGGGTTTGAAAGAGCGAAAATCCGCAAAACTTGGGATTTCTGAGGACCAAAATGACGAAATTTGGGTTTCGCATAATAAAACTGAGTTCGGTAATTCGGTTTTTGAAAAAGTTGAATTACTTTTTTTAATTAGCCAATTCACCTGCGAAACTGATTTTATTAAGAGAAAAACGTCACAAAATTTGATTTTTAAAAGCGTAAAAATTGGGGTAGGAAATGACATAAATCCGTTAAATTGTATTTTTGAAGTTCCAAGTTTAATAAACTTGGAAGACAAAATTGTAGGAAGAAAATGCATATAATAATAACAAAATTTGTTTTTCCGAAGATCGATTTCATCCAAATTAGTTTTAAATTAACCGAACCTGCAAAGCGATCTTCTAAATAGCTGAAGCCACGAAATTTGGGTTCTGATCAGTCAAATTTTTCCTTGAATTTGGGTTCTAAACTAGCCAAGCCCACGAAATTGTGCTCTGAAAGAGCGAAAGTCCGTGAAAATGGTTTATGGAAGAGCAATACTCACGAAAATTGTTTTTTTAAATGGCGAACCCCACGAAATTCCGTTTTTAAAAGCTTGAAAATCCGTGAAATTGGGGTAGCAAATTAACAAATCCGTGACATTGGTGCCAAATTTGAAATATTTGGATGGAAGATCTTCCTAAGAACGTGATGGATAAGAACCACAGCGGAAGTTTCGGCTAAGCCTCACAGCTTTTTTAAAGTACATATGAACGTGAAAGATGTTCGAAGTTACAGACTCTTAAATACGTTATAGGTTGAGCCGAAAAAGTAGGACAAAAAAGAGGACACTTTTGACCTCTCCCCGGACACATGAAAAATGAGCCCGGACGTCCCCGGACGCTCTAATAAGTAGGACATGTCCGGGGAAAGTAGAACGTCTGGTCACCCTAGCCCCTAGTTGTACAACATGAGTGTTTCCTCGTCACCCCTCCAATCATACCTCGACTACTCGGCGTTACGTAAATTATCGCCGTAGTTCTGCACCAATCCTGGATTTCAAGGTCTCATTTTAATCTCCAGATAATTCCCCACACGCGTTAAGTCTAGCTTTCCCAAATAAGACGTCGGAAGAGATCGAATTTTCAAGGTAAAAGTTTAAGTGGGTTTCACAGTTGTTTCAGGGGTGAAATATGAAAAATGAAGATTTAACGGACGTGCGGAATAATCTTCAGATTAAAATGACACCGGAGAGGGGTCGAGGAAACAAATGTAGAACTCCCCCTTAAAACAAAAAATATTCTTTAGGGACATTCGACTAATGGTATTTTCCTTCGGTTCTGATCTATTTCGTTGGGTTATTAAATAACCGGGGGTAATTAACTCACCGATTTTGCAGGAGAGGCTAATTGAGCTGAAGAATTCCGTGAGTTTGGCCCTCCCAAACATCCCTGCTGGGAATTCGCAGGAACCAATTCTGCTTATTTGCCGCCTTCAATCACGGAATTTCCCAGAAATTTCTCATTCGAGACCTATATTATGCAGCTGCAGCTGTGGGGTTTCTGCGGGGAACGTTCCCCTTTTGTACAGCCATGGATACAGCCCTAGTTTTGTCAAAGCTATACCGTACAAGTGTGAAACTGGCCTAATTGTGGTTCGAAAGGGTCAAAGTCACGACATTTAAAGTTTGGACGATCCACACAAGTAAGTTTCAACGAAAGTTTGAGCGTGTGGACGGGGCTTAAAACATAGGATTTGCTCACAAACACAGAGCCGTATGAATAACAAAGAGCATGACCTTTTACTTCAATTATGCTCATCTGTTAATGAATGAAAATGACGATTTTTATTAATATTTCAAGGTCACATGCTTAAAAAATGCAAGCTTAAGGTCATGCTCTTTTTATTCATACGGCTGAATGACAGCACTCACAAACGCAGTTCATTTATACTTGCCGTTGCATGGACAGCTACATAATAGTTGTTGAAATACCGAGAATTTACGACTACGTGCACTTCTGTTTTCAAAATCATGCTGATATCATAAAGCACTGCCGATCCAGACACCAAGTCAAAATAATTTGAATTGAAGCATAACATCACTCAGAAAAATAAGAAAAGGTTATTATGGGTATGTCCGATTGTAGTACCATTCGTTGACCGATATTGAAACAAAGCCATTAACAACCACGATATCTACAAATTAGCCAATCTGTGCAATTGCTGTACGTAGATCTACAATCAAGCCCATTTCAAGAAACACTGATAAGAGTTGAATAACGTTACAGTTGAATAAAAAAAAAGTTGAATAACAAGCAGTTGAATATCAAAAAGTTGAATGCCATTACGCACTCAAAATTTGCACTGACTGTGGCCTGGCGCCTCCTAGAGATGAATTCTCAAAGTATATTATTGATTGCCGCAATAGAAGTGGAATAAGGCAAATAAGGAGTACTTCTTTAAATTTAGTCCCCCCTAACAAGACGCGTCCTCAAACGCGGAAAATACCGAAGGCCTTTTTAATTAAAGGCAATATCCATGCCCAACTCTGTTAAAGAGGGCAGAAGGTAGTTGCCTTCTCACAGAATCGGCCCTTATCAAAAGAAGGACCCACTTTCTCATGTCAATTCTACGTGGGTGTCTGATAGACTCCAATGATTCGAGTTAAAAAAAAAATTAAAAGTTAAAATGAATTAAAAATGTTCCATGTTGTCCACTATCAGACCATCAGAAGAATACACAATACACTATCTATTCTATTCACATGCAGCAGGGATGTTCGTCTACGCGTCGATAATGATTCTTTACATCTACGTGTCGATAATACGTCGATAATGTAGATAAAACGTAGACTACGTAAAAAACGCGGGTTAGCTAAACGTTTACCTCAGGGGAAGGACGCAACGACGCGTCCCAGCAAACATTTTTAGGTCTGATTGGCATCTAATAGACGTCACACCTAACGTATATATAATGTCCATTGGACTTCCAATATGCGTATATTTTGGGTCTAAAAGAAACACTTTTTGGCATCTATGAGATGTCTACTTTTGATGTATAAGACATTCATTAGACGTTTACGTTAAGTCCATGTTACATCTCCTAGACGTTTGTTTTCATTGTTTTTTATCGTCTAATTGACGACTCACCGGACCTATATTAAACATCTATTTGACTTTTGTATATGTATATTTAGAGTAAAAAAAAAAACACTTTTTAGCATCTATGGAACGTCTTGTTTTGAGCTATGCGATGCACATAAAACGTTTATATAAAGTCTGTATTAGATCTGTTTGACATCTCTTTTTAGCTCTTTTTTGGATCTAATAGATGCCACACCGGATTTATTTTTAACGTCTTTTGAACTTCTGTTTTTCACTTATATTTAACTATTGCGTCAGTTGTCCAGTTGGTCTCTCCACAAGTTTCCTTTCGATGCTACCACACTAGCAACGTTCAGTTAAAAATTATTAGCACTCCGAATTCCCCCTTTCACTCCGTGAGAGTGGTCCTTTCTCACCCTGGGGGCATCTGTATCACAGTACGATATGTTCGCCCCATTCTTCCAGAGAAATACCCTGCATGCGACTGGGTTTTGAATTAAGCAAATCTGATAAAAAGTTTTTCATAAAAAACAAGAAATGTATTTTTTTGCACTAATTAATTTTGACGAGTCTGCCTTTTATCCTTGTTGTCGCTAGCCGAAGCCAATTTTTAATTACGTTTTGTACGTCCCCTTCTCCACCTTCACCAGAGTGTTTCTCCAAAACTATATCTGAAATGAGTGTATAGTGTAATAAAATTGTAATTTCCACGCATGAATATCGCAACAGGACATACCGATTATCAAAGAATTAATTTTTAAATTTATGAAAGCGTCCTTTTCGCCTTTTCTTCCATAATACATAATTATATTTTGATGCACATTGGTCTGACATTAAACCCTTGAGCATCCTGACTGTTGCCCCTCTTAATGACTTCCCAGTCAACTGTCGGAGCTGTGTTCTCTAAATAGGTAGTTGTAAAAGCCCTTTAAAGAGTTATTTAATTCCACGTACATCTGGTAACCAAAAAATGATTATGCATAAAAATTGAAAAACCTCACCAATGAGTCAATCATTTCGGGGTCGAGCAATTTGTGCTCAGTGCGCATAACTTCTTCCGCAGATTGAAGTGGAAGCGAGAACATTGCGTTCAGCATCTCCCTACCTTTCGCTGAGATATTTTGTGGGGAGGAACTATTTGAAGGGCCTTGCCCTTCGCCCTGCGCAATAAGTGTGTGCAGTGCCACAAGGATTTTTTCATTCATCCTTTGGCTCTTTTTCTGCCCTTCAACGATCTCTTCAAGTAAAGTTATAATTGAAGTGGTTGAGGATTGCCCAGATCCATGTTCAATGTCATTGTCTGGTTCACTCCGATTGACGCTCGTGGGTGCGGGGGGTGAACGCGACAAACGATAACGAGGGGACTGCTGGGATGAGCTAAAAGCCAGATCTATAATGCGATACAAAATTACGAACGCTGTTTTAAGGAAAAAGTTGATGAAAAGAAAGACTCGCCGTTATTGAGCCTGAAGTTATCCGGCACTTTTGGAGTTCCCGGAAGGGACGGGCTAAAGACAGATCTTCCGTGGCATTCTTTCGTGATCCTTCTTCTTTTTCCACGTCCACGGTCTTCGTCGGCTGTAGAAGAACCAGCGAAATCAGAGGGCTTGTTCTATAACTTTAACAACAGCAGTTAACGACAGTAAGTCATATGCTTTCATTAATTAAATCGACGAAATTGAATGAAATCAGGTGATTGACTGTTGGTATCAACTGTTGCTAATTTTATAGAACAGGGGCCCTGATTCGTCTACGAACCTCTTTAATTTTAACCTGCCCTCTTCATAATTGCCTTTTATGCGGAATGTTACCGATTACAATAAAATGTTTCGTATAAAAATTATAAAAACTGCTTTACTATATTCCCGGAGCACTCTACACTTGAATGATGTCCAGGCATTATCTGGGTAGCACCGTCTTCTAATAAGCTTGGAGGCATCAGAGCTCTTGGGTGGCCATCGGCAATAGGTCTGACCTTCAATCAACTCAACCCACGAAGTAGGGACGAGTTCTCGAAACTCGCTCCCGTCTTCCGGCAACTCGATTTCACACATCGCGAAGCCTTGGGTGAGCGTCATAACACCTGAGGAGGAGTACGAAATTAAGACAGCGTAGTCTACTCAACGCATTTATGACGTTCTATTTAATCATGTTAGTGCAAACACGAAAATACCACGTACTCTTCGCCTTCAAGTGAATGCAAAGCACGAAGACGTAAGGCCTTTGAGGAAATATCTTTTATATTGATACAGGTGGGCTCTATGTATTGATAACTTCTTGCAGGAGTAAACACCCACTGCGTTGGATGGACAGGGATAATCAAAAAAATCAGCTATTTCCTCATACTTCTGGCAAATTAAAAATGTCCCTTTCGTGGTTTTACAGATGTTCGCTATTTCTAGCACTGATCCATCTGTAGACATGACACAGCTGTTGGCCTCGTCAACACCCAGAATAAATTTTGCGGTAGAGACTTTTTTAAATGAGTCCCCCTCAATTCCAGGAAAGCATGGACCGGAAAGGTTTTTTTTTGGAAAATTTTGGAAACGCGTTATCAGGGACGTGACTTAATTCCACGTTGTCTTCTTCCATTCGATTTCGGAGCTGTTCAAGAACATGAGTTTTCTTTTTCAGCTTCTTCTTCAAATCTTGAAATTTGTTTTCGAACGGAAATGCACTAAATGAATCAAGATCGCCGTAAAACTTGCAATCATTTGCCAAATGGATAAGACTATGAATATTGTATGACACATGTTCTGGGCCATACAGCTCACTGAATTCCTCGACGATAAATGTTAATGGTTCGCCGGCGTAATCAGCCATCGATACTGTACGTTTGCAGGCTAGTATTCGAATGCTCGTGTGCAAGATCATGAAATGTTTAAATATCGGAAGCGGTACTAAATTTTTCAATGCTACTGGACCGAGGTAAAGAAGAAATGTTCGTAATTCTGTCGCTTTCCATCTTGGTAAATCACACAAAGACCTAGGCTTTCTCGAGAATTCACATGGAATAAAGGGAGTCATTTCGAGGAGACGCGAAGAAATTGCCTTGGACGAAGAAGCTTGTAGTCTGACTGACAACGGGCCAGATACCAGAAGAGAAAGCATTTTTTTTTGCGTTCCAAGACAAACCAAATGCATGTAATCCAAAGGAAAGTAGGATATCATTTTCGTTCCCAAAATTTCCAAAAGAGGGGAAACTCCCCTAAAATGGGTTTCGCCATAGGAGCCATCAGCAAATTCGTCATCTATGCGGTTCGGTGATTGCAGGTTTCTGAACGACATCCTATTAGATATAAATTCTCCTTCAACTGTACATTTCTCACAAGAAAAATAACCGTTGTGCCCTTTGACAACTTTAACCATGGCGCGTGCTGGCGCATCACAAAAGTAGCCTGCTATTTCAAAAGGCAATTGGATTCCTTCTATGCCGATACCATTCATCACTGATGTTGGCAGGCTCCTTCGTTCCGTAATACGCTCTAATTATGAAAGGATCGTTGTAAACAGCAGACAGTGCACAACTTATAGGCCAGAGTGACGAATTAGTGCTTTTGCTTAAGGGTAACGCGTCGAAATTCACGAAGACCTTGCATGTATCGACATTCCTCAGAGGACCTCTTGCATATTTCTTCCAATGTTTTTTTATTCCATTTTCCAACCCAAAGTGGATGTATTTGCCGAAATCTCCCACTATCTTTGTCGGAGTGATGTCTTTTGGCGTCATCATAAGCGTGCGGGCGTCCCTTGGAAGGCTAAGAATTTCTTGAGGTTCACTGTCCCTTAAAATATGTAAAAGCTGTTAGATGGATATAATGAATAAATCTGTCGCCGGTATTTTAATTAATTAATTAATTAATTAGACTGATATTATCCGGACGACGATGGAAGGGCATAGTCCAACACAATTCGAGTTTCGAGAAAAAATGGCTCCCCGGCGGGATTTGAACCCGCAACCTCTGGATTACCAGTCCAGCACGCTGCCATTTGCGCCACGGAGACGCCTATGGGAGTCGTACTCCGAGGGATAATCTAAGCCGAACCCCACCCAGGTCCATTATTTCTCGAAACTACCACGCCGAATTTTATCTTATGTAGATGTTGTTAGATGGGTTTCTAGATGGGATCTAGATGGGAAGGACCATCGAGTTTTGGGTGTTCTCGAGATTTGTAAAGCGTGGGAAGATGGGAGTCAGTCGTAATAAGAGTTTCGCTGACAACTTCTTGACAAGTGAAAAGTAAAAGCGGTGATTCATTTTACATTCAGCATTCAGCGTTCTTCCCTTATGATGAGGTAGCTAGGCGATATTTTTGTGATAATGCCGCGCGATTTGACCTCCCTGTCCAAGCAACTTATCAAAATGCATTATTTTTCGAGGGAATAAATTTGCTTGGTTGCATAGACTTCACACAACGCAAACATAGAGCTCGTGAACGGGCGTTAAACGTAGAAGGCAAGCGAGGAAAGGAACGTAGAGAAGGTTAAATAAAACAGTGCTCCGTCGAAAACTGAAGCGGTTTTAGGGCTCTCGCGCAGATCCCGCGCACTTGCGATTTTCGGTCACGGCGATTATAAAAAGTCGCAGTTGTTAGTGCCAGGGGCGTAGCGTGACATTTTGATGCCCGGAGCGGTGACATGGTAGATGCCCCCCCCCCCAACTATCAAAAACGCTAGTATCGGTCTACTCGCCACAATCGGAATCATTAGAATGTTCGGGTACCGCGGGGAAGTCTTCTCCCCAACATCGTATTCGATTCACCAGGGAAAGACCATGCCCTATTTAACTGTGAAAAGGTTCTCCAAACGCATAACGCGTTCTCTGTAATAATCAGACAGTAGTGTCAGATTGAAAGATTTTAGAGGCGTGTGTTTCACAGGGCAAAAATCAGCAGTTTCACAGTCCCTGTGAGCAGATTTGCTGTAATTAAGCAAAAATATGATGTACGATCTAATAGTCCAGGAAATAGAGACATTTTACCTTGCGTAAAATGTAGTAGTTTCGAATTTTTGATGTGTTGTAAAGGATGGTCCTAGTAAGTGTAAACCAAGTTTTTGAATTCCCCCGCCCTGTGCTCGCTCTGCCGCACTCTAAAAACTGCTATATTTTTCGAATTTTCCCACATTTCTTATCATAACGTTGTGCATGTTGAAGTTGGTGAATAACTTTCAATACTAGTCAATACCTTGACGACATAATTTGCTACCGGTTTTCCCTTTTTGGGTTTCTTGTAGAAAAAAAAAATTTAACAAGTTACGGAACTCGTAGTTATTAATTACTTAGTTGAAAAAAGGGGCATTGTTTTGGTATAGTTTATTTTATTTGCATTAATACGTTACTGATCATGCGGGAAGGCTCAAATTCATCTTTAAAACAACCCACGAACCCTATTAGGTTTTCAGGCCTTTGATTTTTCGTAGGGCTTTGAGCACACTTTCAAAAACCAAACTTCTCACCCAAACATTTTGCCCCAAGGGCCTTACATAATTATGGTTCAGACCATTACACATACTTGATTCCTTCTCTGCCACGATGAATAAAGCAACAGTTGAAATGAAAGAGTGATGTAAATTGAAACGCTCGATAATTAATATTAGTATTATGATCTTATTTATTGCTAATTAACAATTTAGGTTTACTATTAAAAGGTCTTTATGATCATTGAAATAAAATAAAAAATGTTGACTAGCACATTCAGAATGAAAGTTATCTCCTTTTTCTCTTTTGGGGTCTCGGTGAAGGTCCTAACAGCTCCAAGTCGTCAGCTTCACCTCTCTCAATTCCTGACTGCCAGCCAAAAGCCTCATCTTCATCTTCTTCATTGGCATCCAAGATCACACAAGGAGCGTTCTCACATGCGTGCCCAGTGCAAGACTTGCATATGGTGGAACACTTGAGACTTGCCTTCCTGCAACCGCAAGCATTATTACAACCTTTCTTGCATGAGCAAGATATAAACGTCAAGATAGACTGAGGGGCTGGATCTTGTGCAGTTTTAACTGGGGTAAGACATCCTCTTCTGTCGTTTCCCCATCCATAGCTCAATGGGTTCTTGAGTTCCCCTAGCCACGCCTGGACCTGGTGGTAGCAACGGAGCAGGTGATATTCGGCAGCGTCGTGAGTTGGTGGAAGATTTGCTAAGTTGAATTTTTTGCCTATGACGGTTTTTGAGAACAATTGGAATCCCAATTGATCCAAACTTGTCTCGTCATCTCCACCATACAGAGCAAGAAGAATTTGCTCTCCAGCATTGACAATGCTTAAATTTGACGACGACGCGTCTTTGAAAACATTCGCGTGTTTGTGCAAAGTTGGCTTGGCCTGAAAAAGATTGATAAACTTTGACTTGCCGCAGCCGAAAAGTGACGAAATTGTATCGCAACCGCTCAAAGCATGAATGACGACAAGATTATCTGGTTTTGAATGATTGTAGGATGATGCCGAAAACAGTAAATCACGACCACCTCGGTTTACGAAAATATACTGGTAGATTTTTATCCAAACTCGTTAAAATAACCAGCAAGTCTATGTCCTCACCGATGATCTCCACAGCTTCGTATTGAGAAACGAGGGAAATAGCCGTATTGACGATCGGCGTCTTCTGTAACATTGAAGTCTGGCCGTTCCGGACGATTAATAGCCGTTTTTATATCATAAAATTCGAGGGAACCGCCAAATTCTGAATTTTTCCAGAAAAGTTGAAACTCAGAAGCTCTTCAACTTTTTACCTGATTTTATGACAAACAACCAGTAGAGAAAAAAGTTGTAGCAAATTATGCCGACTAGGTGTTGATTCTTGGAAGTTTTCCAACAGCACCAACAGGTGAAAGGATATAAAGGAAAATGTGAGAAAAGTCGGAACATTTTGCGGGTTTTCGAGTGTGGTGGTGCGAGCACCGGGAGGGGGAATTCGAAAACTTCGTTTACACTTGACATATCAAAAATTTAGAACTACTACATTTGACGCAAGGTAGACCCATTATTTCTACCTCTATTTCCTGGACTATAATATGTGGGGGGAAGGGGAGATGTTCCGGAGAGAACCATCTTCACGAAAATGGGTCTTCAAAAAACCAATTTCGTGGGGGTTTAATCGCTGAAAAAAAAAAAAAAAAAAAAAACTTGAGGGTTGGCTCTGCAAAAAATAAGAAAATCATGGGCTTGGCTTACATAATCTTCAAACAATAGAATTCGCGAAACTTGACATACTCAAAATCCCAATTTCGCGGGTTATTTGGCTCACTAAAAACCAATTTTACTGGTTTGTCTCTTCAAAAAATCAATTTAGTTAGCTTAAGCCACCGAGAAAAAGTAAAAAAATTACTGGGTTCAGTCGTTGTAAAACGTTAGTACACTTAGTGATGGACTCTCGCCCGCCTCCAAATTTAGTGAAATGAGCTTCCCCTTTACACTGAGAGAAATAAAGGCCTTCATCGGGTCAATATTCGCCCGACCATCGGGTCAAAATCATAATGCCCGATGATCAGGTCGAAATGGCCTTTAGGGTTTTCACCCGATGAATGCTGTCGGTACATGTTGAACCGATCATCGTGCCAATTCATCAGACTTTGGATGCACCCGATGAATACTCCTCGGTTCACTTTGGCCTGACCATCGGCCCTATTATTCACCCGATGAACATTCCTCAGTTTGCTTTGACCTGATCATCGGTCCAAGTTCTCACCCGATGAACATTCCTCGGTTTGCTTTGACCTGATCATCGGTCCGAATTCTCACCCGATGAACATTCCTCGGTTTGCTTTGGCCTGATCATCGGTCCGATTGTTCGCCCGATGAACATTCCTCAGCTTGCTCTGGCCTGATCATCGGTCCGAGTTCTCAGCCGATGAACATTGCTCAGTTTGCTTTGGCCTGATCATCGGTCCGATTGTTCGCCCGATGAACATTCCTCGGTTTGCTTTGGCCTGATCATCGTTCCGAGTTCTCAGCTGATGAACATTGCTCGGTTTGCTTTCGCCTGATCGTCGGTCCTATTGTTCACCCGAAGATCATTCCTCGGTCTACTCCACGGCCCGCGAATCGAGTTCATGCGTATCTCACGCTAGGGTGGACCGATATTCACGAATAATTTTGCATTTTTCTTCAAATAATTAAAGCAAGGGCGATTAGGAAACGACTTGATGAAAAAGTAGTCCTTCAATTTAATAATTTTGTTTGAATTGTTAAAACAAGTAAAATAAAATTACTAAAATTGATGGATTTTTTTTAAGTCGTTGTGTATTCGCCCTAAGTATCATTATTTGTACGCATGAACTCGACTCGCGGGCCGTGGAGTAGACCGATCGGGTGAGAACTCGGACCGATGATCAGGCCATAGCCTGGAAATGGAATAATGCAAAATAATCATGAATTCATGAAAATCGGTGCAATCCTTGCGTGAGATACGCAGGAACTAGTTTCGTGGGCCGTGGAGTAGAGTCTTCAGGGGGAGTTTCGCATGTATTTCCCCGACCAATCGTACCTCTCCAACTCAGCATTTCCACTCAAAACATTTATTATGATTTTTAATATTATTATCATTAATATACAAAGCAATATGCGATAAATTACAATACATTTTCTGCTGCTATTGTACAATTAGTCTATTGAATTTCGGAGTACAACATACATTTTGTTATTATCCAAGGCACAGAAAGTACTGGGCACGGGAGTGAAACTTATACGTAAGAAAACCGAGGAACGAAGTTTAGTTTGGTCGCCATTCACGGGAAGCGCTAAATGTTTTTTAAATTACATTTTAAAGATACCCCGCGGCCCTCCTCCCAATAAATGTCAGTTGGGCAAATACATTTGTGAAACTTTGCATATCCACTCCATTCACTCAAGCTGACGCTGCCACTTTTGAGACGTGTGCGAAGTTGAGCGAATTCGATTATAAATATCTTGTTTAATTATTTTTTTCGAATATATTGTTGTTCGGCAAAATGGGCCACGAAAAATGTATCGTTCCTGGATGTTCGTCGATGTATGAAGCTGGAGGCGTGATCGTTTTTTTTCGAATTCCAAAGGATGGCAGGTTCGCTGATTTTATTTTTCTAAAATTTAGACGACATCTAGACGGCAAGTTTGTGGTTTTAATAACGCGTACATTTATTTTTGTCTCTGAGAAGTCAAGTTTTAAAGAAATAAATGGGTATTCAAGCAAAACTTTGGTTTTTCATTTATCTATTTCTGTGAATAAAGGCTGGACTGGAAAATGTTCATCTCATACATTTTGTTAGCGCATTTCATCATTTCTTAGGCGTTTTCCATAAAAAAAAAATTGGATGATTCAATTTGAACTTGAAACATCTGAATACGAAAGTGGAAATTAAGGGAGATGGCAAAGGGGAATGGTGGTGAGGAAGGGGGTTCAGAAGTTCCCCCCGTACGTCGCATGGTCCATCTAAAGTTCGGTCGCTATTCACTTGGATCGCCACCGTCGCTCGAAAGCGGCCTCACTTTTTCCCTATTCAGATTCTTCTCTATAGAGTATTAAACCGCTCCCCGGTACTGGGGAAGGGGAATTCGGAAATAAGCGAGTGGGTGAAAAAACATTTTTCCCGCATGTCCTCAACTTTGTAATGTATTAATTACACACAAAAAAAGACTCATACGAACGATTCAAATGCAACAACAAAACTGTTTATTATTTTTCTTTTTAAATAGAATCTTCCACCTGATTATAAAAATGGTGCGACTTCACACCCTCCCACTGAATTTCTTTGCATCTCTTCAGCATCATCGGTTTTAATGATTTGATCTTGGTGTCGCTTCCAAGGCTTCGAAAAACCATCCGGTTTCACCATGTATGTTCGGTCGCCGAGAACTTCCTCAATCTTCGCTTTTATCCATTTCCGGTTTTTTGGGTTAGGCCGATAGTCGCGAACGTACACAGTTTCCTCCTTGTCGAATTTCACCATGCGACCTTTTTTGTTTCCTGAACTATCATCTGTCTTTTCATTCGTGAAGTCCTTCCTTAAAATGTCCAGCCTAGTTCTCAGTTCTCTTCCGAACATTAACTTGGCTGGCGATTCTCCAGTCGTGCAATGCATTGATGTCCTGTAATGGAACAAATATCGTGACATAGCCGCATCCATATTATTACCAGAGTTTGAATCTTGAAGAATTTTCTTCATCCCGTTCTTGAAACTCTTAACGCTATTCTCTGCCGCACCGTTACTTGACGGATGAAAAGGAGGCGTTTTGACATGGTGGATAGCGTTTGACTCACAAAAGTTCGCGAACTGTGATGACGAAAACTGTGGACCGTTGTCTGAAACTAGAACTTTAGGGAGTCCGTATCTGGAAAACACATCTCTTAATTTATTTAAAGTAGCCATCGTGTCGGTGTTCCTATTCATGTTATAAACTTCCACCCATTTACTAAACGCATCAGTGATGATCAAAAACATCTTACTCTTGAAGGGTCCCAAGAAATCGACGTGCACCCTTTCAAACGGATACTGCACTTTATACCAAGGCTTCGGCACCGATTTTTCGGGTTCATCCCTGAGCCCCATGCAAATTGGACAACTTCGAACGAAGCGCTCGATATCTTGATCCAGAGAAGGCCACCAAAAGTAGGACCTAGCCTTGTTTTTCATCTTGATCATGCCTTGATGAGCAATGTGAAGCTCCTTCAACAACTTCTCACGGAATACTCTTGGCATCAGAACTCGGTATCCCCACATCAGTACTCCCTTTTCAATATTCAGCTCATCTCTTCTTCTTAAATACGGCTCCACCGACTTTTCAACGTCATCTGGCCAGCCGTCCCTTACACACAGAAAAACTTTACTCAACTCACTGTCTTTCCGCGTTTCCTTCGATATTTCTTTTAAATCAATTGCCAGAATATTCTCCACCAAATTCAAATCGGATGCGTCCTCCTCTGCTTCAGAATCCTCACTTGAAGGCTTAGGCAAACGCGACAACCCGTCAGCCACGTTACTCGAGCCTTTCAAATACATCAAATCATAATCAAACCCCGAAATGAAAAGAGCCCAGCGCTGGAGCCGACCCGCAGCCATCTCTGGTACACCTTTATTTTCTCCGAAAAGAGCTAACAATGGTTTATGATCCGATAAAAGAGTGAATTTTCGACCGATCAAATATTGGTAAAAATGTTTAACACCCCAGTACAGAGCTAATGCTTCCTTGTGAATGACGGAATAGTTCCTTTCTGCTGCATTCATTACGCGAGACGCAAAACAAATAGGTCGATTTGATCCATCCTCCATTTCATGCAACAAAACCGCTCCTAATCCTGTTTTCGAAGCATCGCATATCAATTTCACTGGCTTTTTAGGATCAAAGTGAACCAAAACTTGATTGCTTAATACCTCCTCCTTTGCTTTTTGAAACGCCTGTTCACACTTGGCTGACCATTCGAACTTCACACCTTTTTGCAGAAGGCGATAAAGTGGCTTTAAAATATCTGCCAAGTGCTTGATAAACCTTCCATAGAAATTAACGAAGCCTGTAAATGCCCTCACTTCACTTACATTTCTTGGTCTCGGCATTGACCGAACTGCCTCCGTCTTCTTATTGTCCTTCGAAATTCCCTCTTTAGTAATTTTGTGACCCAAGTATGTAATTTCATTTTGGAAAAAGGCACATTTTTTGAAATTCAAACGAAACCCAGCATCACTCAAACGCCGAAGAACCATACGCAAATTAGACAAATGCTCATCTATATTTCTCCCAGTAACTATAAGATCATCAAGAAAATTTCTGACTCCCGGAATTCCTTGAATACATTTTTCAACAGCTCGCTGAAAAATCGCTACTGCCGGTTTCGTGCCAAACGGGAGACGGTTCACCTTGTAAACCCCTCGATGGGTCGACCAGGCCAAAAGCATTTTGCTATCCTCTTCGAGCTCCAAGTGATTATATGCTTGACATAAATCTAACTTGGTAAATTGTTGACCCCCTTGCAAATGACACCACAAGTCTTCCACGTGCGGTAATGGATGTTGCACATTATCGAGATATTTATTCACAGTCAATTTATAATTGGCACACAATCTGATCGATTTCCCGTCTGCCTTAAGAATGGGAACCAGTGGAGTACCCCAGGGACTGTAATCGACTTTTTCGATCATACCCTCTGATTCTAGACGATCAAGCTCTTTTTCCACCAGTTCCTTAAATGCGAAGGGAATTTGACGGGGCTTCAAAAATCTAGGCTTTGCTTCGTCGCTAATTTTTAAATGAACTTTCTCCAACTTATACAAACCTACTCCTTCTTGAAACACCGAGGAAAACTCTTTTGACAGACTGTAAATCAACTGTTCATCTTCCCTTACGCCATTTCCTGACTCTGCCGCAGTTACGTCCAACACTTCATGACTAAACATTTTCAACCAGTCTCTACCAAGCAACAACTTGGAACTTTTTGAAACAACCTGCAATCGGCAACATCGAGTTTTACCTTTCCAATCAACCGAAACCGAAAGTTCGCCGACCGGTTTGACAATTTCCCCCGAAAAGCTTCTCAATTGAACCGAAGAACGCAACAAAGGGAGAAATGAAAGGTGTTCTTTGTAAACTTGCCGAGGCAAAATTGAAACTCCTGCTCCCGTGTCAATTTCCATGTCAAAAGGAACGTCATTAATCACTACCTGGGCTATTATAGGACTAACAAAATTCAGCCCTTCCAAAGAACGCATATCAACGACAGCGACCTCATCTTCACCGATGTGACTTTCAGTCTCACTCACACAGCTCACGCTACTTTTTGACTTGCAAACAACTGCTAAGTGGCCAATTTTTTTACATTTTCTACATCGGTAAGACTTGAAACGACAATCGGTGAAACAATGATTACCTTTTCCACAGTGAATGCAATTTATGGCCCTTTTGCCACTTCTTTGGTCTGATTGTGAGCTTTCAATCGTCTTCGTGGCCTGGACATCTTCAAAACTTCAGTTTCTTTCACCAGACCGTTAGGCGAGCGTTTTCCGACTGACTCTTTCTTTACAGCCAAATCGTAAAATTCCATCAAATTCTTTTCCTTCGGGTCTTCTTCACACAGTCTATCTAAAATCGGTGACTGTATCATACCACAAACAAATTTGTCTTTTACCGCGAACTCCAATTGAGGACCAAACTGGCACCCCGAGGCAATTTTTTTTACACGGGCGAACCACTGAGCTACGGATTCCCCAGACTCTTGCTTCATTTCATAAAATTGGATCCGGTTCCTGAAAACAGAGACAGTTATGGAACATTGTCGTGACATAATCAAACATATTTCATCGAAAGGCTTTCGAGACGGAAGATCCGGATCACATAGATCTCGAAGGTACTCGTAAGCTTCGGTGCCCATCACCGTAACCAAAACCGACATCTTTCTTTCCTCTTCCACAGCATTTACTTTGAAAAACTCTCGTAGCCTCTCTTCATATATTGTCCAGTTATCGCGTCCGACGGAAAATTCAGGCAGAGCCCCTAGATTCAACGATCGGACTTCCGGCGATCGTTGAGCCACCGGAGAAGACGAAGAAAACCTGGAAAAACCAATACTGCGGTCCTCTTCGACCATTGGAATTCTCGTTTTCCTCTTTGGCTTCATCCTCGTCGTCAAAACTGTAATGTATTAATTACACACAAAAAAATACTCATACGAACGATTCAAATGCAACAACAAAACTGTTTATTATTTTTCTTTTTAAATAGAATCTTCCACCTGATTATAAAAATGGTGCGACTTCACAAACTTCGTACGCAAACAAATGGTCATTGAAATCCAGTGGCGTGCCCAGGAATTTTTCTTGGGGGGGGTTTTCAAATTACATAAAGGGCACGGTCCTTTATAGTCAACTCTGCGCCAATAGTCAATTCATCTTTTAAGGGCGCGAATAGCCAGTTTGGCAATTTTTTCGGTGCAGCATGGCACAAATCGTCATTTAAGCCATCTATACAAGGCGCGAATGATCGGTTCCGGTATTTCTAAGGCACGAATTGTCCGCAGTTTCACCGTTTTCAAGCCGCGGAAGATCAGTTTTTTTTGCTGGTGCCGATAGCCACTTTGAAGACGCGCAGTAGCCTCTGTAGGGCGCAAAAGATCTGATTAGCTAATCTTTGGACCGTGAATTTCTGGTACGAGTATGCCATTTTTAAGACTTAAATAGTCAGTTTTGCTATTTTTAAGGAACGAATCGTCAGTTTAGACATTTTCAGGGCATGAGGTTCAGTTTGGCCATTTTTTATGCTGGATAATGGTCGATTTTGCATTTTCAGGACATGAATCATCCGTTTCGGACCTTTCAAAGCACGAATCTCGCGGGCCGCTATATGTAGAGTTGGTATTACTAATTTTAGGACGTGAATAGCCAGTTTGGCCATTTTTACGGCGCAAAATGTCAGAATGGTCATTTCTAAGGCATGAAGAGTCAGTGCGATATTTTAAGTGCTCGAATCATCAGTTTTACTAGTCGAAATGGTCAGTTTTGCTGTTTTTAGAGCGAGAAATTTCTATTTTTCAAAGCGCTAATGGTCAGTTTGGCCAATTTAAGGACAGGAATCGTCTGGGTTTAGGCATTTTCAAGGCGCGAATCGTCATTTAAGCTATTTTTAGGGCGCATAGAGTCAGTTTTGCCGATTTCATGGCTTGCATAGTCAGTTTGACCAATTTTAGGGCGTGTAGTCTTGAAGCATGACATTTATATAGGGCGTCAAACCAAGGCGATAATGGTCAGTTAGGGCATTTTTGGCGTGCGACTGGTTGATTTTGCCATTTTCAGGGCGCGAATCGTCAGTTATACTTTGCCCAAACATAACAGCATATAGGCGGGTTCAATTAGTCACTTCTAGCCAATTACGCACGAATCGTTATTTTGACCATTCTTGGCGCGCTAATGGTCTATTTTGCAGCTTTCAGGACAGGAATATAATCTGTTAAGGCATTTCCAGGCCGCCTAGAGTCATATTGACCATTTTAGAGCGAGAATCGCCAATTTGGCTATTTTTGGGGCGTGTGAAGTCATTTTGGCGGTTTTATAGAGTGGTAAATGCCAATTTTTAGGGCGCAAATATACATTTTAAATGCAAGAATCGTCAGTTTTGCCATTTGCAGGCGCGATTATAGTCAGTTAAGCAGTTGTTAGGTAGTGAATTACTGCCCTGTCAAGCCATTTTTAGTCAGTCTAGCGAAGCACACAATCTCCCAAGCCCAAGCCCCTCGCTTGAGCAAATCCTAGATCCGTATCTGAGTACGAGTATGCCATTTTTAGGGAGTGAATAGCCAGTTTTATTTTTTTTATTATTATTTTTTTTTTTAGGGAACGAATGTTAAATTTAGACATTGTGAAGGCTCAGTTTGGCTATTTTTGACGCGGGAATTGTCGTTTTTGCCATTCTCAGGTCAGGAATAATCTGTTTAGGCCTTTTTAAGGCGCGAATCGTCAGTTTATTGTTAAACTGACTCTATGTGCCCTTGTCTGGGGCACATGGAATGGTGTTGCCGATTTTGTGGCTTGATTGCCCAGTCTGGCCATTTTTAGGGCGCGTAGAGTCAGTTTGGCCATTTATATAGGGCGTGAATAGTACGTCAAGTCAAGGCGCGAAAACCGTCAGTTTGGCCAATTTTGGCGCGCGGGTGGTTGTTTAGCCATTTTTAGAGCAGGAATCATCTGTTCAGGCATTATCAGTGCACAAATTGCCAGTTGATCCAGTTTTATGACTCTTTAAAAAAGTCAGCTTGGACAATTTTAGAGCGGGAATCACCAGCTTGGATATTTTTAGCGCACTTATGTATAATCAGTTTAGCTTTTTTCAAGGCGGAATCAGTTTTAGCTATTTTCAGGGCGCGTGAAGTCAGTTTGGCTATTTTTATGGCTCAAATACTTAGTTTTGCCATTTTGGGGCGCGAGTATAGTCAGTCTAGGATTCTGTATGGTGGGAATAGCTAATTTAGCTAATTTTAGGCAGCAAATGGCTGCCAAGTCATCTTTAGTAGAATTTCTCAAGCCCCTCTCTCTTGAACAAATCCTGAATCCACGCCAAGACAGTGGAATAAATACCATATTATGCCGTGGATAGTTACTTAGGGTACTAAATTGCTAAAAAAAGAACTTTTAGGGTCATACAAATCACGTTTTTGTTGTTTCTTTTGTTTGTTTGTTTTTTTACTTTTTTACTTATTCATTTCATTTTATTTATTTATTTTGTATTTCTATTTCTTTTTTATTTCTATTTATTTTGGTGGGCTGAAGTACTCTGGGGGGGGGGGGTTCTGACCCCCAAAACCCCCCCCATGGGCACGCCACTGTTGAAATCTATTGTTGAAAATCGAGTGCACTCGAAATAAAACTGAGGGCTTGTTCTATAACTTTAACAACAGTAGTTAACGACAGTAAGTCATATGCTTTCATTAATTAAATCGACGAAATTGAATGAAATCAGGTGATTGACTGTTGGTATCAACTGTTGCTAATTTTATAGAACAGGGGCCCTGATTACATTCATTATCCAAGTACATGTGTTTTATTCTCACGAATTGTGGGAAATCACCCACGATAGGGAATTCTAAATCATGGAGAAGTCCCAGCTCTGAATACAACGATGACGTCGAGTCTGTGGGCTCAGTGGAATGACAAGATATGTCTGCTGAACCGGAGGGAGCCCAATTGTCTGCAGTATTCTTTGAAAACAACAAAATATTAGATTTTTTTTCTGTGCAATTTCGATTTGTCAAAAATTCACCTGCTCACTGCGCGTCTTGCAATGTTGCAGTATTCCTTTTCGGAAACGCAAATGAAAGATGCTTTTCGTGAAAAGCTGAGTGACAGCAGGTGTGTCCACGCTCTCAACGTCAACACAACTAAATAGATCGTCTTGTGAATCAAATCCTCCCTGTTCTGCAATAGTTTAAATTATTATTCACTAAAAGTCAAGTCGATCGTGAAAATTCGACACTGAACCAAAACCGACATTGAACTTTGGGCATGATATTGCAGGAGCGGCCTAATCGAGAAGGGAGAGTACTAGTACTGAAGATTGTTATTCGACTCTAGTTCATATTGCCTTGTGGTGAAAAAGTCAATATTGATTTTAAAAACAAAAATCGATTGGTTGAACAGGCGTGCAATAGTGATTATGGGGGGGGGGGCATAGATCATCCACTTTTCTCCCGTATGACCTCAATATATTGTCAAAACGCAACCCTCCTTCTTTTGGGTGAGAATTTGAGGGCTGAACATTTGGGATTCCAAGAAATAATGGGTTTCAAAAGCTGCACTAATCTCACCAAAAAAGAGAATCTTCAAAAATTGATTAAAAATCGCAATTTTTCACCATTACGAAGATATCAATACGACATTTGCATTAAATTACATGCTTGAAATCAAAAAAGGGGCCTGGCAATAGAAACAGTAAAATTTGGACGGTTCGAAAATTCGCATAAACCCGTATACATTCATAGAGCACCTTCTATATGGGGTGTTCATAGAATTAGTTATTTGGGGCACATCATTTGTGATTAAAATAACTATTTGGCGTTTTTGGGAATTCCGCTTAGTTCCGAGATATGACACATTTTATATTTTTTCATGAATTCCCGCCAATTACGAAAATTACGCCAGTTTTATTTTTAGTACTCTCTTTTATAACTCTCGAAGAAATTAATTTATGGGAATGAGCTTTGACCCAAAAATCAATAGTCAAAGACCTCGGCTGGTATTCCATTTGAGCCAAATCGTTCAAGGGGAGGGGGTGAAAATAGGGGATGAAAATTGAATAAAAATTGCCAAAATTCACCAACTAACCCAACAAACTTCATTAATCTCCAAAGACATTTATTTTAAAAAATGGTAAGGGGGTAATAATAGGAATGCAATTTTTAAAAAATCGCCAAACTTCACTTGTTTATCCCAGCGCTTCTAAATTCAGCTGAAAAATTAGATGTTAGAAAGGACTTCGATTACTATCTATAAATTTATCGAAAAAGTTGATTAGTGGAGGGGAGTTACAACGAATAGTTTGTGAATTCTGAACCAAACGAAACGTTCAAACAAAATCACGAAGCGGATTCATAAAAAGTATCGGAAACATAATTGAAATACATAATGAAAAATTATAGCATGCGATAAACTGCTAGTATTAGTAGACAGGTAGGTACTCACCAACTGAACACGTGATGAACGAGAAAGGTGGAGTCGTAGAGCCAGAAAAAGGGGGCCGCTGTGGGAAATTTCTGCATGCACATACACGAGCACTCAACACATCAATGCGTTCGTTAGCGAAGAAAAATGGCTCGAAACGTGAACGTTGTGCCCCTCCATTGACCCCCATCGGTTCAAAATGAACCTAGCGACTTTTTTCTTAAGGGTAGATTCGAACGATGCAGAAGTTCTCCATAAAAACTTTAAATAAAAATAAAAAACAAGCATTGGATGGAAGAAGTTAGTTCATCGTTTCGTACAAGGAAATCGACCGATGGGAAAGTGAATTGACACGATGAGATGTCAAATTAATTATATTTTTCCAGAAGCGCGAGCCAGCTTTTAAGCAGAAGAAAACTTCTGGATCAACGGAATTCTGGACGCTTGTTCTTCTGCTGCGACTTGGTATAGCGGCAAAGAACAGTTTTTGTTTTTGAACAAGCCACCAAACTAAGCCTAAGACCAAACTAACTACCCAGACCAAACCAAGAAAGTTGCCAAGTTAAACGAGTAGGTAACAATATTTATTTTCCCGGGTCCATTGCAACCCTAGCTCTCGTGCTGGTAAACTTGTTCCTCAGAAAATGAAACACCTCTTTACTCCAGGGTTGCATAAAATATACCTGCAATTATTTCACTTCAGCCGAATTTCACCAGGCAAAAAACCTCATCGATTAATCAAAACTCCATCAGGCCAATTGCATTAGGAACTTATTCTTATTTGTTCGAACCACCAGTTTTTTTTTGTGTTTTTTTTTTGTTTTTTGTTTTTTTCATTTCATTTTTTCATTACCAGTCAAGTCATCGAGCTGAAATCAATCGAATCTTCTTTACTTCACTCCATGATTTAACGTTTTCACACGATGTTCGGACAAAAGCATCAGGCTATTTCTCATCGGTTCTTAGCAAAGAAAGTAAACGAACCCATCAGATAGTTTCAACTTGAAAAAAAAAGTGAACCGAAGAGTTCTGTTAGCTTCAGCACTAAGGACGGTTTGAACAGACCTGAACATCGACTCGCAGAAAATTGATCCATTCTTCGAGTGGATTCTTCGCCGCATCAGGTCGAATATGGACGAAGAATTACTTCATCGGGTGGGTTTTGACCCGATGACGTTCTTCGGTTCACTTCCGAAACCATCGGGCCACCGGATTTTTCTCAGGGTACCCCTTCTACTAAAAATAACGCACTGGGAATGATTTTAGAACAAATGATCACTGTGTAGCGTCTATACGTAACCATATTGCCCGTATATAAAGTTTGTTGTTGATCAGTTGTTAATTTCATTGAATATTTTTGGTGGGAGTGAACAAATAATCGAACTATCGAAATGAAGCAAAACGTTCAAGAGTCCATCGCTAAGTGGACAGACTTTTATTTTGAGTATTTGGCAAAGTGATTTTGAGGGTTTGGGTAATAAAAAATCACTTTTGTGAGGTTACGACCTTCAAAACCCAATTTCACGGTTCAAATTAAGCAATAAAATTTGGCGGATTTTTTCTTCCAAAAATCAACAGCGTCTTGGGCTCTCCAAAAAACTGTTTTCACGAGTTTGGCTCTTTAAAATCAATACGGTGGATTCGAATCATTAAAAAACCCCAATTTGCGAATTGACTCTACATAAAAACAATTTTTCTTCCTTTGGTTAATCAAAAAACCTCAATTCCGTGAGGTCGGCTCTTTCATATTCTTCCATCTTACACTTGGTGTGTGGAGCGACCGAATCTGTTTGCTTGGAACAGCTAGTAACCGGTTGTAGGATACCACCTGCAGACCCTGGCACGCTCTAAGGAAAGTTCACTCATTGTAGTTGACTTGTGTCTTGAAAACCGAACGTGGTTGAGCATGAAGAGGACGATGACGACTTGAATCCTGAAGCGGAATCGTTAGCGGATTCAGAATAGTATTCACTTGCTGATGCTTGCAAAGTGGGTGGATAATGCTCAGCAGGCGGAGTCATGCGGTTCATCTGCTTGTTCCGTGTTCTTTGGTGAGTCTTTGTGTGTGGAGTGACAGGTGCAGTAAAACGATGCTGGTGGATAAAAAATGTATCAGCAGTGATAAAAGAATGAACAGGTCTTCCAGAGAAATACTAGCAAGATCATCAACTTGATGATGGAGACTGTAGACTCGTAAAACAGTATACGCAAGCTATCTGGAAAAACGATTCTGGAGAAATGCGAGAAGTTTCAAGATTCAAACCAAAAAGAATCTCTCAAACAGTACGAAACGCAAATCGCGATAATTGCACGATCTAATCTTCATATTCTTCCGATGATGGTAGTGATGTAATAGTCCAGTTTGCTGGGTGCTTCGAAACTATATGGCGTACTTTTTCTGGCTTATTCCCGAGGTGAAAATATTAAGAATTGACGCCGAAAACGATTTGCGCAACACAAACAAAATATTGCGCTAACTTGTTTGTACGACAATATGGGCCCCTTTACAATACGAGTGATATAGTTTTTCCATTCCTTCTAAATACTACGAGGCTGTATTTGTTCTTGATAATAATATAAATCGAACTTCCAATTAAGATTTTAGAACAGCTAAATCAACTCAACGAAGATCCACGTTAGTTAATTTTGCGTGGTACGCTTGTTCATTAACCGTTGTTGTTAGTTACTTCCATTCGCGCTGCCCTCAGAGCGCCAATTGGGGCAAGAGTTGACTGTTGACTCGCATTACGGCTAACCAACAACTACTTGTTGATAACCAATGAAAATGTCCCGGGTGGCGACTCCTTCTTTCTTCTCACTTCATTCCATTAGTTGAGTGGAAACACTGTTCGAGTATGATGATGATGAAGAAGAAAACGCGGGTAAGCCCGGTCATGATAAACTGGGTAGAGTGATTGTGATAGGACAAGGATGAATTTTTATAATTGGTGTCGGCTCGCGTTTTGTTAACATGCAAAGTGTGTTTTGAAGAGCCCTTTACTTTTTTCAAGAGTGCAAAAAA
This sequence comes from Corythucha ciliata, assembly GCA_038030265.1. Classification (NCBI taxonomy): domain Eukaryota; kingdom Metazoa; phylum Arthropoda; class Insecta; order Hemiptera; family Tingidae; genus Corythucha; species Corythucha ciliata. The sequence goes on along the minus strand of CM075938.1, from coordinate 23,334,763 downwards.
GTGTGCATCACCAACACGAGTTTTCAGTAATCGTTTCTGAGAAACGCACGGGAAGCACGTGTTGATGTAGCACTTATTAGTCTCAAATAAAGGAAATGTGTTGTGGCATTCAAGTGCAAATGTAGTCTACAATCATCTCGCCTTGGAGCTGAGTACGTGTTCGAAAATGTTTTTGACGGAATTAGAGCTGAAGACAGATCTTCATTCCATTCTTCGGACGTGAGTAACAATCTCTTTTTTGTATTACGATCGGTGGTTAAGTTTGGTAAGCTTGGTACCGTCGGCGTCGCCTGCCTTGGGCGAAATCCGTCTTGAATGAAAATTTAGTGTTGAAATGAAATAGGTTTGTATTAGATAGTTCCAACACGTTAGAACTTCGGTCTAGCATTGTTTGCAGGTTACCTTGCATTTTATCCCTGCATATGCAGGAAAAATTAGTTTTGTGTACTTAGATCCATCGTGAACAGAACTAAAACAAATCACCTTAATTAATTGTTCACGAGTAAACCCGCAGAGTGTGTATTTCAAGGCCTTTTCCACATAAAGTAACATTAAGACCTCTTTTTTCCCTCCTCCAACTTGTGGAGGGAGGGGACTTCAATGGGGCTATTCTCTTGAATGGGGTACTGGCACATTTTTCAAAAGTTGGTGTCGCTTAAAGAGGGCTCTTCCACAAGTCTGTTGCTCGCATTAAACTTTGAAATCAGTCAAGGATGTTTTTCTAGTGAATTTTTAAAAATTTTGAGTGGGGGTTCGATTACGTCAAAACTTATTGAAATTGATGATGCGGCGAAGAGGGGTTTAGACGCATTTACGGGGGGGGGGGAGTTCTTCATGTTATTTGTAAACAATCAATTTTAGAGTCCCCTCAAATGCTTCACAAGTAAGTATTTACGTCATTTCCCCTCGCACCATCCATCCCCTTCTAAAGAACTTTGAACCTTTTTTAAAAATCTTAAAACGCACCAATCGGGTTGTAACTTCCGTTGTTATCCTTCAGTTCACGAGTCAAATCACCGGTATGCTTTTCTACCCAATCTGAGATTCATGCAAGTTCCCCATTGTATTATGATTAGTACAGGGTGTTTCAGATTAATTTAATAAAATTATAAATGGGTGAAAGTAGGCATGATTCTCAATCAAAAAGACGAATACACCGTAGTTCGAAACTCAAAAGATTTTGAGATACGATTTTTCAGGGTTTTTTTAGGGCATAGCTGGCTTTTCCAAACAAACTTTTGGTGACTTATGACGCCTAATTCAAAAAGAACACATTTTTTCTAATAGGAATGGCCGTGTTCGAGAGAATGAGTCCTCTTTTGTCACCACGACAGCGGCTCAGAGTTGGGCAAATAAAAGATTTTAAATTTTGCCATTAAAGTCAATGCCGCTTTGTCAACACAAAATAACGCCTCAGGACAACCCAAATTTCATGAAAACTTCTTTGATGTATCCTCTTTAAAATCAATTAGTTGAGTTAATGAGATATTTTTCGTTTATTCGGCAGAACTAACCATTTCTCTTGACAAAAGAGACATTTATTTCTTCAAAATCGTAAATTTCGACTAGGGCGTGACGCCAATTCGGGGGAGTGATTGATCTTTCAGCATGCTATAGAAGATCACGGGTATTCATGAAAAGTGCTAAACCTTGTATTTGTTATAATTATGGTGGGTGTACTCCATAGAAACGGAGAAACTGAACAAAAAAATACACATTAACAGGGGTTAAAGGCCAAGGTAAATAGACTTACAGAGGTATGCTCGTAACTAAGGAAATTTTTGTCAAAATTGACGTCACGGGAGTAAAAAAAATTATGAGGGACCAAACTTCACATATTATGAAGCTTCCCCTCCCACGGTTCCTCCCTTGCAATTTCTTTGTAGATGAAGCAAAAAATAAATGAAAAGCCAAATTAAATGACTGGAATTTTTTTTAAAAGCGATATAATTTGGCAGAGTTGTTCCTTAGACCTTATGCACCGTTTTAAGGCCAAGTTAATTGACATTTACGTCGTGAAGCACCGTGTATTCAGTACAGACAGCACTCGGCGCAGTGACGGTCGAGTTTATTATGTGAATCAGTGAGAAACGCCCGGTAAACTTCATAAGGGAGGAAGGAAGGGCTTTCCTGCTACACGGGACAATCACGCTCACGAGCATTTTTCAGATAGGTTGGACAATAAAGCTGAAGTTTAAGTGTTCCCTGTCATGTATAAAAATAGAATTAATTTAGTATTTTAGTATTAATGGTGTCCTTCGACCAGAATCCCTACCTCGAACCTAGCCGTATTCAATCACTGTCGATATCGAGGAATTTGTTTGCCTCATCTGGGGCCTTAGTACAAACTCGTGCGAAAATGCCGCTAGACGTGATTCCTTTGGCGGGATAATGTTATTTCTTATTCGGCGTCCTTGGATCCCGCATGCGGCTTTTTCCCCGACCGTTCATACTAAGGCCCCTGGCCGCATACTCAGGATGGAGTAGGGCGACTCACACCCTCACCATACGAGCGTATTGGTCGATGTGCGGTTTGTTGTTCTAGCACCACCGAGAACCCTCAATACGAAGCCAAGTGTTTCAGGGTGCTTATATTATTGTTAATTGGAATGGTGGCTGATGTGTGTCATGAAAACTCATTGTTTTACGAGAAAATTGCTGAACTTAGCTCTATCTTAAAAGAATTTCTAAAAGTTTCACAACTGAGATGATACCCTGCACCTGCAGCAGTTTTCTTTGCTCCAACCATTACACTTAGGGGCCCTGCAATCACTTCTTTCACAGGAACATTGTCCTGCAGGCAATAATGCGTAGTTCTCCCTATTTGAAAAGTGGCCCCCGAAATGTAGATAATTTTGTTTTATCGGAAAAAGTCCAACCTGTTAATTTTTTAAAAATTTGTCATCCCATGACGTCATGTCACAAACAATAATAATTGGTTGAAAATTAAGAGCATACCTCTTTAGTCTATTTACCTTGGTTAAAGGCCCGTTCACAAGCTCTATGTTTGCGTAGCATAGACACCACACAACAAAAACATAGAGCTTGTGAACGGGACCTTACGTCAATAACATAATATGTTAAACTTCTGATAGTCCAGGAAGCAAGTTTCATTAAGGAATAGTTTCAGGGAAAAACTCCGGGACTATAGCCCGTCAAGTTAAACGTGGAACTCGCCCTCCTGTGATCAGCCCCTCTAGCTACTATTCCTTCCCCCCTTCATGGAACTTTACCTTGATATTAGAGAGATTTTGCAAACAGCTCCGCTAACGCAAACGTTAACGCTACTCACAATTTAACCAACGAAATGTTTACTGCCCTACGCAACGCGTACTAAAAAATTAACTTTGGCGTTTATGGGACTGGTTGCAAATTCTCTCTAATAACACATATCTTTGGTGAACAGTGGGACAACCAATTCGGCAATGAAAGTAGAGGGAAGTTTTAGGGCATAGCCCTCCCCAGGGCTAGACCCCCCTCAATTTTTAAAAAAAATTGTTTAATGTTAAATTTGAAATTCGCGATAAAAATTGACAACATTTCAAAATTATCTAAAATAACGGAGAAACGTGGCTGATCCATGTTACCTGACTCACCCTGTATATATGTATAGTATATATACGTGTATACCCGAGGTGGGGTGAAAGAAAAGAAATGTACATTAAAGTTATAGGGTGTTTTATTAATTCTTGTATTTCCCTGGAAAAAGTATTGTAAATATAAAACCAATACCAAATTTACAGGTGCTTTTGTTTACTACATGCAAGATTACAAGTAGAAGTAGTCATACAAAGTTTGTGCTAATTAATGGAATCGCGCTAATTTTTTCTCAAAATACGTATTTATTGCAATTGAACATAGGAATATGGATCAAAAAATGTAATTAATTACATATTTTTAAATAATACTATATTGCTTAATTTCTGTCTTAAACCTATCGATGATTTTTGCAAACTTAAAGTTATTTCTTTGGCAATATCATGCAATTTTATTTTCAAAAGTAACACCCCAATTTTCTTAATTAAACTCACGGAATGGTTCTCAACATCTACACTCCACGCTGTAGCACTACTGTGCTCTGTAAAAGAGTTTCATAATTTAAGTGAACCAAGGAATTAATGAAACTACTAACGCGAAAATCCGTCTCCCTATTTCCCAACCGTATTGATTTTTCTGCTGATAAGACAACTTTAAATACATTCTTTGAGGGCCTAACTAATTTACCCATATTCACAAATTCAAAAAAATTGCCATATTCTATTTCATCATTACAGTCGCTAAGTAGAACACTACTTAGCATTGCAGTCAACTGTATTAATGATTTTCTTGACTATATAGCCCGAAATGTAGAATAACACATTTTTTGCCATAGTGCATTGATCTATGTCACTCAACAAATAATTTAGAACATCTAAGGCTTCGACTTCACTTTCGACATTAATTTGTTTTTCTGTAACACTATTTACATAATGACAGTAATCAAACGATAAACAATTTGCGTTCTCGCTGTGGCGTACGCTGCTCTCTCTTCTTCAAGAAAACTTTACCTGAGGGCAGTGAACAATGGTGAAGGGTTCGTCCAGGGAGGGATTATCCCAAAGGGCAAAAAAGTTCAAAGCACTGGGTAGCTCTCAAGAAACTAACGGACACAATCATGAAGGCAGGTACATTTCAAGAAGCTATAAAACTACACTGGTATAAGACAAATGCAATTATCAAACATGAAACACACAAATTTACAAATAGGAAACCTACATACTTTCCTCTTCCGGAGTGACTTTCATCCTGCAGCACCCATACAAGCCAAAAGATTTCATACATTTTTCACAGTCCGAGATCTGAAATGCATTAAAAGGGGAGGGGTTTCAGGCGGGTTTCCTCGATACCTTCCCAGTCACCCCTCGCCAAAACTTCGCACATAAATTTTGGCTCCATTTCTGCATCAATATTCGACTTCAAAGTCCAATTTTATTCTTCAGGAAGTTCTACAATGACGTTAGATCTTGCTTTTCCAAATTTCATCCCTGAAATTACCTTAAAACACATTCGAATTCTCTGAAGTGCTTTAGGGTTATTTTAGGGATAACATTTGAAAAAGCAAGATCTAACGTCACTGTAGAACTTCCTGAAGATTAAAATTAGACTTTGAAAACGAATACTGGTGCAGAAATGGAGCCAAAATTTATGTGCGAAGTTTAGGCGAGGGTGACTGGGGGTCGAGGAAACCCGCCTGAAACCCCGCCTTAACTTCAATTTTTTGGGCGGAGAACGTCGCTGGAATCAGGCAGAATCTTCACCATGCTCCATTTCTTCGCAAAGGCAGCTGCTCTCTTTGAAATTTGAAAATTTGGGCTTTGGTGATTTTTTTTGGGCCATGATTCGTTGCCATTTGACAGCGTTTCCCGGTAAAATTCGATTTTCAGACATGATGGAAGAAATTTCAATTTCCACCTGTGCCCCCCCCCCCATCTGGGCTGAGATCCGTGGCCAATGGGCATTGACATTTGAATAGAATGTGAATAGATGACTTAGCATATGAACATAAGTAAAAGACCGGTGTGCATTCACACACAAACACAATTGACGAATGATGTAAATTCGGTTGTAGACCTATACAGTCCACGCCCACTCTTTTTATACGTATATTCGTGCCAAAATAATTACCGAAGTGTTAGTGAACAAATAACGCTTGGGTTAGGCCCGATTTCAAAAGGAAGAACGCGGGAGATTCACCTCGAGGAAAAACCAATTTACGGCCGTGATGCCGGAGGAGCAACCGCCTGCAGCGGAGTCGTGTACGGTCGCGCGTTGTCATGCAAAAGGCAGACTCCCCTCTCCACTTGTTCTGAATTGCCCATCTGAGTTTTTTCTGTGTTACGTGGCAAAAATTCGACCAAAATAATGCTTTGTTATCGATCCAAAAAAACCGATGCCATTATTTTTTTCGCCGACTTTTTTTTTTAATTTGTTCACCGATGGTGTGGAGGTATGGCGCCAATGTTGGGATTATCTTTTCGTCTCAGTAGTGTAATGACTAATGAGCTACCCCAGTTTCATCTTCTGTCCAGAATAGAAACGCTTCGCCTTCCAGTTCAAATCTATTCAGAATGACCTTGGAGCAGTGGAGGTTCTAGAGGCCAAAAACAGGTGAGGCGATAGCCCTTCCCCCCAACCTACACCATAACATCTGAGCACAGAACAGCCAGCACAAGATGGAGCGCAACATAGAACAAAATTATTTGAGTACGACCCGTACACGCATAGCGTCAATTGCCTCTTAATACAGCCCTCTGCCCGCTACTGGAAAAATCATTGAATGATTAATGTTTTCTGATTTTTCGGGTCCCGTTTCCCTTGCAATGACAAAATAAGGACGGGTGAGAGTGATGGCTAGACGAATAGTTATTTCAACGTGCAGCTCTTAGCAAATTCACTTACGAGTACCTAAATCCCAGAGCATGGAATTTGAAACAATTTCGCCCTTTTTATTGTCGGATTATTTTTAGGGTGGGTCTATTATTTACATTAAAGAATTAAATCCATGAGATTCCTCCCATGAGCGGAACGGAGTTTTTATCAACATACAAATGATATCCGCAGGACGATTCATTTTTACCTCAGTAAGAGGACTATTGAAGTATTAAGTGTCAAATAGAACGAAAAATATTGACTAAAGGCGCGTTTACTCGGTTCAATCTCATTGCTCAATGTGATGGAAGACATTTCATTGAATGGCTCGGGCATCACGTTTATTATAGAAATTTGATGGAGCAATATCATTGAAAATATGTTTACGAGTTTCAATTTGATTGAATCAACGAAATTGAGCCATGAGATTGAACCGTGTAAACGCGCCTTAAACGATGTTTTTCTACTCACAGTTGGGAAGAATCAAGAACAGAAACGGAAACAATTAATCAGGTAAAGTAGGTATCACACTGTCACGACTGCCGGCCCGATAACTCACGAGATTGATAAAATAATATAAATATATAAATGCTAGTCTCCACCATGCAATCATAACGTTTATTTTCTACTTGTTAGTCGTCGCCTAACGAACGCACGCGCTTTGGGCGAGGCCGAGGGCACCCCCTGGCCCCTTTACCCTACTCGTCCCTCATCTAGTCACCTTAGGCAACAGTTAACATTTTTTCTCGCCCATCGGTTTCTCAGGGGGGACCTTTGGATCTGCACGACTACCGTCAATGAAGCGGACCAATTCAACAAATATAAGTGTCCATGCAGCCGCTAGAGGACATCAGGTGCAAACTTAATTTTTGTGACCGTACACAGAACTTTTTTTTCATTTTTTAAAACCAAAAAAGAATATTTTTTAATGAGTTCAACCCTTGATTTCTGTCGTTTTTCTTCCTGAGGCGATGCCTACTTGCCCAGCTGGCGATTCGCTTCAATTTGTGCTCCTCAATTTCAATTTTCTCAGTAGGCAAGCTGTTTTGGCACCCACCGTGCACACAATTTTTGGAATCCTAATGTTTCAGTGATTTTCCCGTACAGTAGGGCTCTAGAGGGCTGATGAATCATTACGGAAACATCAAGAGTCCCATATACAGTTTCTTGTATTCTCTGCACCAACCCTCGTATGACACGTTATTTCTTGATTTTTCGCACGGCACTCACCGCACTTTTATTCACATGGAGCAACTATTATGTGTTCGGTCAATGCATCCTACGGTTTCATGCATGCCGCTTTGTCGATAGACTCCAAAGTTTAAAGGAATTTATGTTTCCTAAGTTACGTCGTACATTGCCCAATGTGACTGCGTAATACTGGGCTTTGACAACCGGCAATTCTTCCTTCGACGGGAATTTTGTATATTTGCCGTGGCTGTTGAATTATGCATTAACCACCACATCAAAAAGAATTTGCTCAAAGATTTCTGGGAGAACGCTAGCTCAAAACGTGCCACAGACACAGAACTGCGTAGATCTACAGTTAAATGTGTTGGTCTTCAGGTCTTTTTCCGCGGCTGACCTCGATGGTTTTCTTAATTGCTAAATATTCGGGGGATTTTAAAGGAGAATAATAGTCAAGAACTTCACGACATAACACTTGGTTTATTTAACACACCGTAAAAAACGTTAGCGAACAAAAGCCATGCTTCAACAACTCAACCGACCGAGAGTGTTCACAAGAAATACAAGGAGGTTCACTTAAGCTTTTTGCGTTCAGTCTACGTACAACAAAATGTGTTGTTACACAATAGTAGAGCCAATATTACAACAGATTTTCCCTCGTTTGCTGCTCTGTCCTTCGAAATGTCATCCCTCGTCCCGGCGCTCTTCTTATTTGTCTTCTTGGGCCGCGTTCTTGACCTGTTTCCAAGAGGGTTTCAATCACGATGACTGTATTTTAGGGCCGGCAGTTCGTCTCCTTACAAGGTGCTACTGTTTTCCCAATTTGCGGCCAAGGCAGCTCTGTGATTTCCAGAGATTCCAAATAATAAAGCCTTACCAAATTTCATTATAATCAACATTCGTTGGTTCGTTTCATGGTTACCACCACTTTGTTGAACGAGACCTGAATCAGAACTTTGTCAAGATGTGCCCGCACGCGTATCGACCGTTTTTCACACTCCGTTAGGATTATTACTCGCAATTTCCGTCAGTTTTCTTGTCATACCAGAGACGCGCATCTCTCACTCGGAATTTTAAGCCGAACTTGTTTCGCCTGGTAAACGGATAAATCCCGGGATATGTCCGGAAACCTGTCAATACGCAAGTTCTTGTCATGTTGAAGCAAACTACTTTTCTACAGAAGCGATGCTATCATGAGCTACGCGTGCTGAGCTTCTGCTCATCTTCGAAGCAACAACCTTTGACCACGGATACTATCAACTAGACGCGGAAGATGAAACTCGTTGCGCTCGGTAAATAAGTAACCGTAACTTGCCGTAGAACGGGCTAGTTTTCTCAACAGAATTAGCAGGTGCAAGTATTTTCTGGCCCAGATCGTAAAAAAGGTTGTTCAATTACGTAGGCGCGTCAAGACGTGGCGTGTGTGGATAGTCTTCTAATGCCAGGCATAACTCGACAATGACGTCTGCTTTATCGAGCATGTTCTCGAAATATTTGGTTGCAACTTGCAAGTCGATGAAAAGAAACGTAAAAATATTGTTTTACGGGTGATAAAATAAACGATGATGACGGCTTAAAGTACGTCAACCAGTGCAAAAGTAGTTGCATACATGAGAGCTGTCGTGAGGCTGACGACGATTTTTCTGAGTTTAGGAGGTGCTTGGAGCCTTGATGAGACATCGCCAGACGTGGTCTTCACGAAATGCGCGCATTCTATAACAGTTCTCCAACAGATCTAATGTAAACATTGTCCTTCCATGAACGAAGAGCCAAAACTGCTCTGAAGATAGGATCGTTGTGTAAATCATTTTCCTCCTCAGCTTCTTGATTTAGTTTTCTGGAAACAATGGAAGACGTAGCGCCTTAAAGATGTCCTCGGCATTCAGGATTGCCTCCTGTCTACCTAAAAAAGCTCTCGTATGAGGCAAAACTTCTTCGAACTCCTTACTGGAATGTAGAGCGACGTGGTGAGTGAGTTTTATTTCTCCTTGGGGAGGATTAATATTCGACCCGCTAGCAAACACAATTAGTCAGGTAACTGTGACTCTGTACGGGCGGCATGGCATCGTCCAGAACACACCGGTAGACGACACCTTGAATTGACGAGTCTTAACACTCTTTACGTTGACAACGCAAGCTACGCTCTGGTTCATGGAAATATCTTCAAAATTTGGGATAATTTGAATGTAAATCGAGGAACCAATTTTTGAACCACCCTGATGACTGTTCATCTGAGTAGACGATTTCAAACACAAAGTTTGTGAACCTTATGGCTTTGGGCTTCGGAAAGTCGCCAATGTTACCAAGAACGTTACCTTTTGTGCCACAATTACGAGTTTCCAGGTATGGAATGAGCACCGTCCTCGGAAACCTGGCAACATCTCATCAATGGTGAGGTTTTCTCCAGGACAGTAGCTTTTTTTTTGCAGTTTTGGACGAACATTTCGAACACATCGCGAATGGGGGCAAGGCGATCGATTGCTTTTCGTTCGCTCCTGGTAGTTCTGTCGTCAAAACGGAGGCAACGAAGCAAGAACTTGAACCGTTTGACATTCATGATGAGTCCAAATTTTTCAATCCCATCACCATTTTTACTCCATAGCTCTTCCAAAAACAGACGATTGGCTTTATAGGCTCCTGCCAAATACAATAAGCCAATGAAAGCTTTCAATTCAATCTTATCAGTGGGCTTTCCGTCTCTCTCCCTGGAAAAGTTATCCTTCACCGTATCAATGTATTGGTTCGTGTACTTGACAATTATTTCCAGAATTTCATCTGGAAACAGATTCCCCCAACATTCAGCAGGAGTTGTTGCATTCTTGGCGGCTCCTTTCACTCCAGGAAGGTGAGTGATTTCATTATGGTTCGAGCGGCGCCTCCTAAGTGGAGGATTCTTAGACCACTTAGTCGTTTTGTCGCGACCCATAAAATACTCGACCATTCCGTCGTCTTCCTCATCCGTCAGATCCTCAACATCCTGCTCACTTTCTGAGTCTTCATCTCTTTCACCAACTTCATCATCAGTTGCGATGTCGCTCTCCTCCCCAAGATTTTCAGTAAATGCTGGATCATCTTCACTCATCAACAAGGCCCTTACCTCCTCATGTGGCTTGGGTTGGCTAGATCATACCTCTTTCTATTCATGATTCTCAAAACTGCAACAAAAAAGCAATAAAATGCTAAAATAACGGCCAGAAGAATGCTCAAAAAGCTGTTTTCTCTTGGAGAGGCGCGGTGAGCCTGAGAGGCACAGTACCGTTTCTCTTAGATAATGCAACATGAACGGAAAAACCACTATCACACGTTTCTCTAAACACTAAACTGAAGCAGTTTTTACAATTAAAAGTGCAAATATACTGACCTTTGATTTGTGACGTACTTGGGCGCGGTGAGCCTCCTAGATCTCGAGCACTGTGACGGTCATAAACGGCGGCCGGGAACAAACTGGCCCCACACAATCGAACCACCACCCGAAGTTAGGAAACTACTGTGAAGGAGGGGACGCGCTCGCCCGTCGACGTGGCAGGGCGCTAGAAAATGAGATGGGTGAACCTGTCAGATCGTCCGCGCCCTACGGAGGGTTAATTGAATACGCTGATTTACCGGTTGGCGCACATGGAAAAACTGTGTATTGTATCACATAGTGTATATTTAATCTTTTACTAAATGAACAAAGGTAACCGACCGTCTGTTACTAATTATTCCTCAGGACTGTTTCAATGAAATGGTGCCTGAAACATTTTTAAAAAAATGGTTTTCGTTACATTTTAACGAGTAATTTCCCATTTGAGAACCGATTGCATGACACGATCGCGTTTGTGGTGAGTAAAATAAGATTCGTAATAAGAGGGTTCAATATTATCGAAGTTGGCGAACATAAATCGATTTGTGTGCTGTCGTTAGTGGACGATTCTTTCGGAACACATAAATGCAGCCCTCTATCATTTGTCATATGCGTAATAAACGCGATTGTACATTGTGGAATATAATTGTGTCAGTGGACAAATCATCTTGAAGAAGATGTAAGCTCTTATTGACAGGTTTTTCATTGATTAAACGATTCATTTCAAGTTGATCTTGGTCGTTTAAAGATGCTCTGTTAGGGTGTTTTGAAATCGCTAATGATATACAAGACTGACAGTTTACTTGCCCTGCTGAACGCTACGTTTACGAATAGCTGAGCGTTTCATGTATTTATTTACATGCCCATCAACTTCCACCTTGACATTGTAATTGCTTCGGCTCGTACAAAAGGAAATTGCTTTCTCACGACATAAGCTAGCAAGTTTTTCTGTGCTTTTTGCCTTTGATATTGTTAGTTAATTTTTGTCTGGTATTTTTACCCACGCTGACGTCATCAAAAAACAACCATAGTCTATTTACTGCCCTGGTTTTTGACCAAGCAGCGATATGGGATACCGATAGACTGTAGGTGCAGAGGTCCACGGCAAGTTGCGGTGGACCTCCGGCGCATAGTTCATCGATGTTAACAGACATGTTTTTTTTTTGGTTTCTGAATCATTAACAGTGAGCACGTCACTTATTTTAGACAAAACATTATTGTTGAATTTATCGACTTCGGCATTGCTTCTGTACAAAGCTGAAATTCCTCCTGACGGTATTTTATTAATATGTTTCATAATCCTTTTAGGGAACATTTCTTGGTCGTTTATAGTTAGTGTTCCTATTGCTAACCTGTTGAGCGATTCAGCAAACATTACGTCGTTTTATTGTCGCATTGTTTCTGTGAGGGTTGAACGAAGTAAGTACATTCCTCATGGAGGATTCCCAACCAATATTGGATGGGGAGGCTGAAAAACATAACCATTGCCAACTGGAGCTAATCGGTTGAAATTCCCGAGTTAAATAACAGATTTTCCAGCGAAGTTTGTAGATGATCTGAAAATTTGTTTTAGTCTTGTGACTTTTTTGGCTCATCATCTTACGTCTGACGAATATTATAAGCTTCAATTCGTTCAATTTTGAAAATTGAGTATTGGATACGTGCCAAGGCGAACGCGGAGTGTATTGCTCCTTTAATTGAATACGCTGATTTACCGGTTGGCGCACATGGAAGAACTGTGTATTGTATCACATAGTGTATATTTAATCTTTTACTAAATGAACAAAGGAAACCGACCATCTTTTACTAATTATTCCTCAGGACTGTTTCAATGAAATGGTGCCTGAAACATTTTTTTAAAAATGTTTTTCGTTACATTTTAACGAGTAATTTCCCATTTGAGAACCGATTACATGACATGATCGCGTTTGTGGTGAGTGAAATAAGATTCGTAATAAGAGGGTTCAATATTATCGAAGTTGGCGAAACATGAATCGATTTGTGTGCTGTCTTTAGTGGACGATTCTTTCGGAACACATAAATGCAGCCCTCTATTATTTGTCAATTGCGTAATATACGCGATTGTACATTGTGGAATATAATTGTGTCAGTGGACAAATCATCTTGAAGAAGATGTAAGTTCTTATTCACAGGTTTTTCATTGATTAAATGATTCATTTCAAGTTGTTCTTGGTCGTTTAAAGATGCTCTGGTGGGGTGTTTTGAAATCACTAATGATATACAAGACTGACAGTTTATTTGCCCTGCTGAACGCTACGTTATAGCTGATCGTTTCATGTATTTATTTACATGCACAGCAACTTCCACCTTGAAATTGTAGTTGCTTCAGCTCGTACAAAAGGAAATTGCTTTCTCACGACATAAGCTAGAAGTTTTTTTTCTGTGCTTTTTGCCTTTGATATTGTTAGTTAATTTTTGTCTGGTGTTTTTACCAACGCTGACGTCATCAAAAACAAGCCTAGTTTATTTATTGCCCTCGTTTGTGACCAGCAGGGATATGGGGAGACCGATAGACTGTAGATGCTGAGGTCCACGGCACGTTGAGGTGGACCTACGGTCCATAGTTCATTGATGTTAATAGACATGTTTTTGTGATTTCTAAGACATAAACAGTGACCACGTCACTTGTTTTAGACAAAATATACAGGGTGGAAGGGAATAAGTGTGACAAAAAAAATTTGGGTGAAAATAGACCTCATTTGCGACCGAAATCACCATATACACCATGGTCCGAAAATCAAAACCCTTCGAGATATGATTTTTCTAACGATTTTCAAGGCTAACATAATTTTTTTTTAACTAACGGCGAGAAACTCACATTCAATTTGAATTTTTGCAACTTTTGGTGATGAATTCAGAAAGAGCACACTATTTTCTGTCAGGATTGGTCATTTTCGATAGACGTTAACTATTTTATGTGTCCTTAAAAGCGGCCCATAGTCGTGCAAATCGGGATTTCATTTTTTCCAGAAAAAGTCAGCCCCCGTTTGTCCACACTAAATCTGAGAGTACGGACAACCCGTGATTCAGAAAAACATCTTCAACGTGTCCTTTACGAAAGTATTGATAAGCGTTTTCTTAGTTGATTGGCGAGTTCTCGTCAGAAATGACCATTTTTTAGAAAAAATAATGTTTTTTCCCTTCAAAATCGATTGTTTTGACCTGAAAAATTCGATCAATCACTGTGATTTTACCACGCTAAAACGTTATAAAACCAGATCCAAAGCTATCCTTAGAGTGGAATTCAATGTGTGCGTCTACCAAAGTATCAAAAAATGTCGCTCCGGCCGCTGGCTGTCTGGTTAAGTGCATTACACTACTACAAGTCTTGACGTTTTTAGTTATTTAGCTATTATTCGGCATTAATTAACATTTCACGTTGTTACTTTACATTTTTATAGCCATTCTTGCTGAATGATCGCAAATTAAATTAAATTAACGAAATTCGTATTTCGTGAAATCTACTCTATCCGACACACCAGCTGCCGGAGCGACATTTGTGGTTACTTTGGTAGGCGGGCATAATCAGTTCGATTTGACGTATAGCTTTGGATGAGGTTTTAGTGCTTTTTAGTGCATTTCATTATCACTTTAAAATCACAAAACGTTTTCAACCATGTCCCGGTATTTCTGAGCGAAGAAAAGAAATACAAAGAGATAAGTGTTTTACTCAGAATTAGGAAGCGAAATGGGAAATGAAATAAAACGGATCGAACGCAAAAATATTCGCGAAATATACGAAGTTGTCATTTCCACGACTCCTTTTCACCTGTAAACCACATAAATAAGACATTAGAGAGTTGTCAAAAGCGCTTCTCTAAATCTGACAAATTTTTCAAGAGGCAGGGCTTTGGTGAAACAATCAGCTACCTGGTCTTCTGTTGAAACCCATTCTATATGTACATTGTTATTTTTGAAAGCTTCATGTACATAATGCATGCATAGTTTAACTACGTGTTTTAAAGTATTGGAATCATTGGTCATAGGAACGGCTATTGCCGGTGCGCAGTCACATTTTAAAACGGGCAAGATATCCAAACCTGTTAGGAAGTTACAAAGACTTCGAATATTTGTAAGTTCCTTACAAGTTTCAGACATAGCAATATACTCAGCCTCACATGTTGACAATGCAACATGAGTTTGCTTTTTGGATTTCCAGGAAACAAGATCCCCAAAACATTTAACTGAGAATCCCGCGGTCGATCGACCGTTAAGCGCACTCGTTCCAAGAGACGAGTCTGAGTAGGCCACGAGATCATCAGTTTTACTCGAATACATAATGCCATAATCCAAAGTGCCCTTAAGATACTTCAGAATTTTCAAAACACATTTCCAATCTTCCTGAGTGTAGCCCACTTGTTTTCTACTCATAAAATTGACAGCGAAGGAAATGTCTGGCCTCGTTCCATTTTGGATATACAAGAGAGAGCCTATGACTTCGCGATACGGAACGTCCGGAGACGATTCACTGTTCTCGTTCTCGTTCGATTTCATTTGAGCGTTCAAAGTACAAGTGATTGGAGACATAGGGACTTCACTAATTTTTTTTCATATGGTGATAAAAATTTCTCCAAAAGCTTCACTATTGCTGATTTTTGGTGTATGAATAGCAGTTTATCAGTAAAATTTCTAACGATTTCAAAACCAAGAAATTTCTTTGGAGTCCCCATATTTTTGATTTTGAATTATGTAATCAATCTCTGTACTAATTTAAATATGAAAAACTACGAAAGGAGAGATCAGTCAGCTCTTTTATTCATCGAAACATCGATGTTCAGAGCCTTTCCTCTTTCAACACGTAACCGTAGTTTTAACGTCGTTAAAAAAGACAAACGAACTAATTTAATTAAATACAGTCCCAAAAATGTGATTTCAAAAAGCAAATGCTTGAACCTTGTTCGTCTTTCTCTCTCTACTGGTGACTTTTTATGATTATTTGTCGTCTTTTGCGCCGGGACTTAAATAGGTCGATTCTGAATCCGGTCTTTAACTCCGGGGAACTAGGCCCAACTCACAATTTCCCATTTCAGTTATGGCCCTTTACACAAACGAGGTAAAAATTTACGCTCCAAGGCTCGACTTATTAAGGTCGCCTGATGAACTCTCGAATCGGGTACCCTGTTTGTCGCCAAGTGGAATTCGAAATGTGCACGGTGGGTTTACGGTCTATTCGATTCAAAATTGTGCACACCAAAACCACCCTTCACTCGACTCGGGCTGAGAAGCATCGCTCCTCATCGCGTAACTGGTCGCTCGAAACACCTGTTTGGGATCAGGAAATAACGAACATACGTGCAACCACGCAGGAGACAAAAGACGCCGCACGAAAATCAAAGTGCGGTTCAAGTAGAGACAGAGCGAGAGAGGGGAAAATGAAAAAGATCCCCTCTTCCACCCATCATCTCTCTCAATGCACGCGGTTCAGACAAATTAAAAGTACATCCCTAGGAGCAAATATAGGTTCTTTGTCGTGATCGGCCGATATCACAGATATCACCACGACTCGTACTTAAGTCACTATCATTTTCTAAACAACAAAAGTATTTTGAGCAAACTCCCCTTAAAAGACAAGAAGCTAATACGACGGCGATCTAAGTTGAATTCGGATCGATACCTAGGGCCAAAGGGATAAAATCGAATTCCGAAGTTCCAAGCTGAAATTCAACGACGCTGAGAAACGGCTATCAAACGTTAATTACTGAAATCACTGAGTGCCTAACCAGGGAAGGAATAAAAATAAAACATTATTAATTTTGAGAGAGAAGACGTTATACAAGTCAAGGCGAAATCACGACGATTGAATTACTGATTGGGCATTCAAGAGGAATTTTATCGGATTTACCCAAAATCACAAAACAAAATAATATTTACATCAGTCCAGGATCCTTGACGATATCGTGCCGACTGGGAGTAATACCCGCTATAATTTGTTAGTGGACCAATATTTGAGGTTCGGAGGCAGCCACAAACTCTAATCAAGTTATACTTGTAAAGACTCACCTTTCATACGTTCGTGTAATTTCGTTTTTGCTCAGCCATGGCACAAAGACATTTGTTATATACTCGAAAAATGTTTCAGCAGTCATCCATCCATTGTCGCTTAACCCTATCCCCCAACCTTTAGGGCATGATTTAGATATTGTGTAAGGCACTCTTTTATATGAAAAAACAATCATGGGAGGGGCTAGAGTTCCGGCAGCATTCACGCAAATAAGTACAGTGTTATTTTCTTTTTCGCTCCCACACTTTTGGTACACATTTTTGGAACCTCTAGCAATCAGCACTTTGCGCCCTTTTGGGTTTAAGAAGAAGGCTGCCTCGTCAGCATTGAATATCCTACTTGGGTCCTTCATAGCAGCAGAGATTTGCTCTTTGGACTCAATGTACGAACCCACTTCAGAAAACCATTTTTCAATTTGAGATGGTTGTAATGCGCTCCTGCTTGTGGTGAGATTTTGGGGAGTCCTCAGTGAAAGGTCAGAGTGGCGCTTTAAAAATAAACTACAATTTTTTCCCAGGGAGCGTTTTTTCAAATTCTTTTTTCCCCAGGGAGAGGGACAGTTTCCTCACGGATTCAAGAAAGCATCTCCTGGTGATGGGGATTCCAGCTCCGGCCATTTGATTCACCCATTCGACCAGCATATCCTCTTCATCCTTAGAAAAAATTGTTGGTGCGCCAATTCTTTTGTACAATGAGTACTTTCCTTGAACCTTCGCTATTAATGTGCTCCTTGGTACACTGAATTTCTTCGATGCTTCATGTTTTGACATACCATTTTTAATGGCACAGACCGCTTTAAGCAAATTGCTCTTCGAGTATTTTAAGATTTTCTTTGAATCCGACATCTGAAAACCAAATGAAAACATAGAAAATCACCTTCAAATTCATGTTTCTTCCTAAAAAGGCAACAATAATAGCAGGGGGTCAGCTTTTTCTTTTCACTTCTTCTCTGTCTCCAAAAGCTGACCCTGTGGGGTCAGCATTTGGAGCACCTTCATTTTATTGAACTCTTAAAGCTGACCCCCACGTGGGAGCTAAATTAACTACTTTATCACCAAAATAACAATAGCTACTGGTTTCAGAATGTCCAAAAATGTGGTGAAAATCAAAATAAATAATACGGAAATGAAAGAAAGAGCAGAAAATACTATTTTCGACTCACCTCTCAGGAGTGATTTGCAACAGCAAGAGGGCTCTATCCACGGCCAAAGCCAGAATAACACTGAATCACAACACTGCTTTACATATTGTTGTCCCTCTGGTCTTCAAAGGTTAGGAAACCCAGGTTACCTTGAAAGAGGAGGTTTCTCCGAAGGCACTAGCGCTAGAAACATCGCTGTATATGTTCATGGAAGCTTATTTCAGCCAGATCTATTTGGAGGAGTCAGCTTTGGGAGAGGGGTCAGCATTTGGTGCCTTTACCTATAGGTAACATGTGAAGCACATTCCATTAGGTAGGCCAGTTGTCTTCCGTCAAAGAACCTTTTTCCAACAGTTTGAACACACTCTCAGCCGATGCAATTTGTCTGCTCAGTTTTTCGGGCAGTCCTCAATATTGGATGGGGGGGCTGAAAAACATAACCATCGCCAACTGGAGCTAATTGGTTGAAATCTCCGAGTAAAATAACAGATTTGCCAGCGAAGTTTGCAGGTGATCTGAAAATTTGTTTTAGTCTTGTGCCTTTTTTGGCTCGTCATTTTTCGTCTGACGAATATTATAAGCTTCAATTCGTTCAATTTTGAAAATTGAGTATTGGGTACGTGCCAAGGCGAACGCGGAGTGTATTGTTCCTTTAATTGAATACGCTGATTTACCGGTTGGCGCACGTGGAAGAACTGTGTATTGTATGACACATTGTGATATGTATATTTTATCAAATGAACACAGGGAACTGACCATTTCGTTACTAATTATTCCTCAGGGCTGTTTCAAATTAATGAATTGGTGTCTGAAACATGTTTTTTTTTTAAATGTATTTTGTTGTATTTTAACGAATAATTTCTCATTTGTGAAGCGATTTACGCTGCTAAGAAACCGTAGTCTTGAGCACGAAGCACATTCAACGTTTGGGACGGATTTTAACGTCATTGAAATATTATTCCATAATTTTCTACTTTGATTTTTCTTTTCCCTATTTGTATGCGGTTCGGCCCAAAGCATAGTGTCTGGCCCTTGTCTGTAGGTTACGTAGCCTTTCAGTTTGTGCCGTTCTCAAAAGTTTGCGGTGTAATTTCAACTGTTGAATGTTGTTTAGTCTAATTTTTTGTAAAGTGCATAGGACCGACCACGATGATGCTATTGTGAGTTGTGGGTGTTATTAGTGTTTCTTTATTATTATTATTATTATTATTATTATTATTTCTCATCACTGGGTTTGCAAGCCTCCTTTATTGAGCTTCTGCATCTTTCAATCTGTGTAATAATCTCTTAAGTAAATCACTCAAACGACTTTTCTGAGATAGTCGTAATCTTTGCCTAGCCCCCCCCCCCTTAACTTCAAGGCGTTTTCTTTGGTATTCCTTCGCTTTATTGCGGGGATTATTGCGTTTCAATTCATTTTGAATAATTTTTTTATCGGACTTCTTGGCCGTTCGTTGTGTCTTTGTTTACTTTCGCATATTTGTGGACGTTTTGCCTGGCATTTTTTAGACGCTATTTTTGACATCCTTTTAGGTGTTCATCATGAATTATTTTATTTTATTCTGCCAGTAGTATTTTTTAAAATATTCTTTGGCTCGTTAAGTATGTGTAATTTTATTTTGTTCAGCTTATTGGCTTTATTTCGGACATTTTTTGGCTCTTTCATTATGTTTAATTTTATTTTGTTCATCTTGTAGTCCTTTTTTGACATTATTTGTATTTTTCACTCAAGGATCGTTCAAGGTTTAAATATCTGAATTTTATGGCAGAATTGGAAAGGAGATTCATCAAGTTCTTGGTTTAGTTTTGACTTTTGCAACTTTAACGTGTAGCAATCTCTTATAACAGCATAACTATTAACCAAGATCTCTTTCGGCATTCTCTCAAGTAATGAAGTGTGAATTATGAACTATTTTAACTGCTTGGCCTTTTATTTTTGCTAAAACACTTGACGCGAGAAATTCGTTTCTTTGAACATTATAAGGTTTTCCATGGATGGAAAATTGGGTCATAAACTTGGTGCTAATTTTTACAGTCTTAAGCACATCTCCAGATTCTCGCAATATTCACTTGCCAGAACCTTCGCGCGGGGTTCCGAATTCGGAAAGAATCCCCGAGTTTCCTTTATTCTCTGCCCACTTTACAAGTCACGGCAATTTGGTGAAGTAAGCTCACCGATTAAACGCAGCTTGAACTTGTGTTTCCTTCAGGTTAAACCCTTGGGGGTTGTAACAGAAAAGTGAAACAGCAGTGAGACGAGATGAAAGTGAGATTTTGGAGGGAGTGGGAGGTGTGAGACTCGAAGTGGTGTAATAGGATTCCAAAATGAGAAGCTATGTCACTTGAATCTTTCAAAGGGGTGTAATAGAATGGTGAAACCCTTCTCATTTCATTTCACATTCATCTCCCATGGACCGGTTAGTCTCGGGAAGCCAAACCCTTCCGAGAAGCTCGTGAGACTTCTATCTATAGTGATCCGCGAACTTTGGTAGAGCGAAATGAGTTTATTTTTTGGCGTTGAGGAAGTTTTGAAGAGGCGAAGGGTTGAATTTCCACGTATTGTCGTATTGGGTTAATCGTTTTTTCCAGGAGGATAGGTTTAAGGAAATATTTCGTCTAAAGGGGCCCACACACGGTCAAACATGCTTGGCAAGCATGTTTGCCAACCTCGCTTGACAAGCAGATTTGATCGTGTGTGGGGTCATGTTTGAAGGATTGACATCACGTTTGACGGTTTTCAGTCAAACCGGTTTCAGCCAGAAAATTTGCTCTCAAACATTTGGTTTGACAAACATGTTTGATCGTGTGTGTGTGTTTCAAACCATGAAACCTTCAAACCATAAAGAAAAAAGGGTACCTATTGGGGTGATTTTTATGAGAATGAAAAAATTGGTTGTTCATAATAATCCTTTGACTAAATATTGGGTGTTTCACGAGGAAAGGACATACTTTCCTGGAAACATGGAGCATACTTGCACACTTTACGTCTATAAGATAGACGATAAGAAAAAAGAATATATTTATAAAAAATCTCTGAGCACATCTCAGCTTTTCCAAGAGATTTGCGTGGCCAAAGTACCTCTTTTCATGAGCCATTGTTTGGTCCACATAGACCTTTTCTTCTTCCTGTGGGCTTTATTTTGCGGCTTCGGTCGATAAGGCAATACAAATAACTCAAATGGTTAATATCCATACTTAAACATATTATGAACGCAAAATGAGCACTGCTGAAGCTTGGGCGCACGTTTGAAGTTGAAGCTTGACGACAAGTTTGACCGTGTGGGTGCGACATCAAACGTCAAACATGCTTGACAAGCGAAACTAATAAAACCATGCTTGTCAAGCATGTTTGACCGAGTGTGGGCCCCTTAACACCAAGTATTGTGGCTTCCATTGTCACGTATTTGGAGCCGCATTTACCTCCTCATTCGATTGCAGCAACTTTTTCTGCTTCAAGAAGGGTATGTCTTTCAGACTAGTTCAATTATGAATCTTATGAGGAATAGGAATAATTGTTTTGTAGTATTTACAACTTTCAGGTGATAACTGCTTTGCTTTTCTTCGCGTCCGGTGCCTACCAAATGGGCATCGCCAGAAATCAGTACGTGGCGATGAGCCGGGCTATGGTGTCGCATTGTGTGAGGGACGTATCACGTGCCCTAGCAATAACTGCTCACAGGTGGGTCCGTTTCCCCACGGGTCGTTTGGAGCTGGCCCAAATAAAAGCAAGATTTCTGCGGCTTTATGACATTCCCGGAGTGATTGGATGCATTGATGGGACTCATATCGCCATTGTACCACCACCAGCAAACGATCCCATTTACCGCGAAGACGTATACGTGAACCGTAAGCATTTTCACTCACTTAATGTGATGATGGTATGCGACGACAATCTAGTGATCACGGCGGTGAATGCTCAATACCCAGAAAGTAGCCACGATGCCTTCGTGTGGAGCAACTCCGCGCTGCGTAAGCACATGGAGAGAAACCACAGTGACGACCAAACCTGGCTTTTAGGGGACAGTGGCTACCCCTGTGAGCCTTGGCTTCTTACTCCAGTCTTGAATGCCGCGACGGGTTCCCCAGAGGAGAGTTTTAACAGGGCACATTGCAAAGCTAGGTCAATTGTTGAGAGGTGCTTTGGCGTCCTGAAGCAGCGTTGGAGGTGCGTTTTAAAGGACAGAGTTCTCCACTACCGACCGGATAAATCAGGAGACATCATCATGGCCTGTGTTCTTCATAACATTGCGCAGTTCAACCGACTTGAAATTCCAGAAATTGAGACTGAAGAGGAACAGGGACTAGAAGAGGACGGTGGGACTCCTCAAGAGCACTTTTCTGGCGGCACGAGTAACCGGCAGCGGGTAATTGCAGGTTTAGTCTTTAAGCACTAGTAAATCTAATTGGGGAACACCGAGGTAACAAATTTAAACTGTGTACCAACATAAACAAAATGAAGCAGTCTTTAATTAATGTTACTTAACAAATGAAAAAGAACTCACGAAACCATCGAAGACAAATTATTAAAAATTAATTGGGGCTGCCGCGGGCAAGAAGATCAAGTAGAATCCCGTTTCGCGTTTCTTCAATGTCGTTTCTGCGACGCATTTCTTCGACCAACTTCTCCATGGCACAAGCCTGACGCTCTGTGGTATCGGCCAAGTCTTTCTGATTGAGGACTAGGCTTGAGTATTCGCTCGACTTAATGGATGAATCTAATTTGAAATACATTGGTATTAGGCATTAGGTAAAAAAAATGCGAGCATAGTTACAAAAATTCCAGCATACCTGATCTGCATCTTTTGGCTGGTCTGCCGTCTATCGGCAAATTTTGATTGCCTTCAAGACGAATAGGGAGATGGTATTCTGAAGCAGCTGTCATGAAATCGGCATCCAATAAGGGCTCAAGAAGGGTTTCTTGTGTTGGAGATTGTCTGACCTCTACTGAACATGGAGGGCATTTCGGTAGAAACGCCGGGTAGGATGAACGTCCCGTCGCTTTCACCCGTTGGTGGCATCTAAAATAGACACTTGGTAAAATTAAACTTATCGTGGAAGTTGTGGGATGATTCTTCTATACTGACTTACCCCTACTTCGTGCCGTGAAGTTTGGGACCCCATTATCATGACATCCCCCACAATCTGAAGCACCTTCGACTCTAACTCCGTTAGATCTTCCTCTGAGCTAGGACCTCCTCCGGTGGCGCCTTGATCTTTCTTTTTCTTAGAAATTCTGTCTTTGCAGTTGCGTTTCAAGTCGTCCCAAGTCTGAAAACAAAACCCGTTACTCAACATCATTGTGCAATGGCTTCAGTCACTGAACGACCTAATATGAACGTTTCAAATTAACACGAAAAATTAATCCGAGAGGTGTTGATGCTGCACTTGAGAGGGGGGTTGATTTTTAATGTATTAAGTAGAGTAAGCTAGATTTGATTTAAAATTTATTGTTGTTGTGTTTTGTAATAATAAAAAAACAATTATTTTTTTGAATAGACAAAACGAGTTTTAATTGATGTTTATACGACTAGTTCTCGTTTAATGATTTATCTCGTTTCAAGGTAAAAATTATGTAAGACCTTTTTTGTCATTTTCTAAAAAAAGTTTAATTATTTGACGCAGGATGGGGGTTTTCTTCTGTTAAAACAGTGGTGCTTGAAAATAGGGAGCATCCCCGAAACTAGTCGTATAAAATCAATTAAAACTCGTTGGGATTACTCAAAAAAATAATTGTGTTTTTATTAAGCTAAATTTTTCAGTAATATTTTGAGCAGGATTGAAAGAAATAAGCGTGGGATATTTTCTGAAGCTCTAACTTAAGGTAAAAATTGTAGGAGGCATTTTGCACTTCTCGGAAAACTAGGTCTATTTGGTGTTACTGGGTATTAATCCTGTAACTGATTCAAGACTAGAAATTTTGCTTACTTTTTTCCAGGCTTTCGCTGATTTTTCTGTTCCTACTGCATTCAATGAGGTGGCCAGCTCGTCCCATTTTTTTTCACAATCTTTAGCCGTGAACGTCGGTGAAAACTTCATTTTCACCATCTGCATATTCTCGAGCAAGAAATCGCACATAATCATTATTTGTGACTCACTAACGTATGCTCTCTTAGACATATCGTTTTAGTTTTATACGCGTACTTTGAGCTCTAACGAAGTGACTTGCCGACTGAAGAGAACCCTTCAACCTTCGAATAGAGAAGGGATGCCAAAAAAGCTGACTCAGAAAATTCCTTGCAGGCACGCCGAATGTACATATAAAACGAAAAAAGTGATGTACAATTTAAACTTATCGGCGTCTGAACTTGATTTTTAGCACGGAAAAAAATGTTTCAAATAAGTTTAAAAATGATTATCTTTTGATAAATGAGCAACACAATGCTACCTTTCCGATTTCCTCTAAATCATTTCATCTCGTTTCACTTTCACAACTGTCTCGTCTCACTCTCGCAGTCTCGTTTCATTTCGGTTTCCCGCGGTCCTCTTACACCATTAGTGAGATGACATGCCGTGAAACGAGATGAGACGAATTTTTCACTTTTCTGTTACAACCCCCCAGATAAACGATTAAAATAGACGACATTTTCAATCCAGAATTTCGTCAGGGGTCCTATCGACCTCGCCAGTTAATTTTGGGAAGTCTTAAGGAGGGATTCCTATTGGAGGCGAGCAGGAGACAAGTACGACATTAGCGGATATAATTTCAAATAAGATTGAATAGTTAGAACTGGGGAGGTTACAGAAATCTGTTTATTCTCTAATGAGAATGCACTGCTCATTTTGAATTTTCGTCATTTTCATAGTATTAGGGAGTGTGATTTATAGTTTTGTGTAATGTATGTCTACTGCTCGGTATACGGCTGCAGTTTAACTGTAAAGGATGGGGTGAGCCTTCAGGGCCTGGGGGGGGGGGGTGCCTTCAGAGCAGGCAAGTCGAGTTCAAGGGGAGACAACATGCTATGTGCCTTCTTCTTCCATTCGGCTGCTGGCGTACATCCTTTCCCCAGGCTGTACGTGTATAGGGAATAACATTGACTGCCTGGAATGAACAAAATAACAGGTTGTTTAATACTCGATATATTTAATAAAAGTAGGTATACGATCTAACTCACCTGTTATTCGCTTCTTTCTTTCTTCATGCCACAAGTCCCTAGAAAGCAGCGTGCTCCGGCATATAGAGAAAGTGTCAGTATTTTCCCAAGTGGATATTAATTTGAGGCAGCACAATTTGGCTGATATGGTCTCATCAGACTGCCACAACTGATTTGAGTTGACCACCTCAGACAATAACTTAAGACGATCGTCCTTGGGTGGCAATCGTCTACCTGAAATTGAAACCAATTTTAACACAAATCTGAGTTTCACTTCAATTTGAGGGCACTCGCAACAGATTATTACCTTTTTTATGTTTCGCTAACGCCGACTCAGGAAACAATCCTTCAAAGTCAATTGGCGGTTGAGCCATTTGGGAATTTGAGCAGAATTCGACACTAGCACTAAAGCAGTAAAGTGGTACCGCGTCATATTTTTTTTTTTAGCTTTCAACCACGCACAACTTATATCAGTGGCAGAGATGTCATCCAGCTCTTTCCAGCTTGAAAATCTGTGTGAGCAAGCGTAAAGATTAAATTAGACATTGAATAATTGGGCCTATCACAAGCTTTATGTATGCGATTAGTCGTAGTATACGTACCCAACCAAAATACCTAATACTCCCTAGCTTAGGCATTGCCCTTCATATACTCTACGGCACGCATACATAGAGCTAGTGAACGGGGATTTGGAATAATTCGTGATGAAAGACAAGCGACTGGCAAGTAGCACCATTACAACTATCCATTACTTGGAGCGACAGCAACAAGCCCAAAAAGATTTTCATCAAACGAACAGGAAAATGTTACATGTTGGACAAAAACAATATAATCTGTACCTCGGTTCTACGTAAAAGGGCCAATGTCCAATTTTTCGATTTTTGGGAAAAGCCAAAACGAATTCTAGGATTTCTAGAAATGTCTATACGGTCATGCGTAATATAGTCTCTGATCATATCAGGTATTAATTGTATTTTCTTTGTTTGCGGTTTGTCTGTGATTTGCTCAGATTTATCCATTTTCACATTTTTCACATATGAAGACTACAGGGGAAGAATGATACATGTCCATGAAACTTGATTTTGAGAAAAACCTTTATAAATGTTTCAAAACGCTTAAAGGTAAGGGTATAATAAAAATTCAACAACAAAAAATTTGTGCAAACTTAATAACTCTTTAATAATCAACT
>CM075938.1:21412635-21432658 GCA_038030265.1 Corythucha ciliata | reverse complement strand
GAAACAGCCTCTTATATTAGCATTGGTGCGGGAAGAATGATGGAATCTATTCTTCCAGTGAGAAGGTAAGTGAAAAAAAGTCAGTAATGCCGTGGATGAATGGGAGTGGATTATTACAAACGAAACTCTCGTACCTGCTCGCTAATACGGGTCTGATGATGGTGAAGAGGGGGATTTTCGGTCGATGAGCGTGAAGGTCTTTATATGGTATACCTACCCAACTACCCTCTTTGCGTTGCAGTAAAAATTCAGTTTCTCAGTTCTCCAAGTTTCTTATGCTGCCTAGCCACCAAACCGGCGGTTTAGCGGCCTGAAACTTAAAATTATGCGACTATATTAGCCCTTCAGGAACTTTCGATTACCTATGCCTCGCTTACTCTGGCCCGGATGAAAAATAGTAGCGAGCCGTGTCATCAAGGGCTCGTGGTAACGAGTGTGAATGTTGGGAGTACTGTGCATGAGCCTTGTTGGCATTCGACGCCGTCCGTTATGTGGCCGGATTGCCCTGCAGCCAAGCGAAGCACCGGGGGAAAAAAAAATTCACATATTATTTTAGTCTAGAAACTTACGAACTCACTGATATTTAGCTCCGACTGGTGTAATTGAGTGGGTACCTGTTCAATATTCATCAAGCCAAGAGCGTTCTCGGGGCCGGGTAAGCCAGTAATCCTGGTTCTGCAACCCCTGAAAAAATGCCCTGAAACTGGCAATTTGTTTTAATAAGTTTTGAAACTGGTAATTTCTCTGAAAATAAGATCCGCGGGGGCTTTCAATCGCGTGGAGGATTGGTCAGCCAAGAAACTTCAACTTGGGCACTGGTTGGTGCCGGCTAGCCTGGAGGAAACCACGGAAACGGCCCTTACACTTCCAATTTCAATGTAAATAAGACCCAAATATCCGGGGGCCAGCTCCCTCCTCAAGTTTTTCTTAGGGAGCTGGCACGTAGAAACCAATAAGTTCACGATGTTCTCATTTCTTTATTATGCATTTTCGGAATATTCGTTTTTGTATTTTACTTTGTATCTGTCTTTGTGGTTTCTTATGAAAGTTAATAATCAAATAAATGAATTGCCAATTTCGTGGATATTTATTCCGCTCAAAAAATAAGGAACCACGAACTTGTAAATTTACAAATACTTACCTATAAACGCTGGAATTAAACGGCTATTCTTCGGGCAATGGGCGCAGTCTGGGCACGCAGCTAGCCCAGAGGCCCGCACCGGCGGGCCGGAAAACTTGTAAAGCTGGTCAAAAAGGAGGAGATTTTCAGTAATCTTCGTTTTTTCAGTTACTTACCTAATAAAATTAGTAAATTGTTACCGGTTGTTAGGGACAAAATTGACAAAATGCTGCAGAAAAATGTGGTTTATAAGTTGATGTGCTCGTGTAATAAGGTATATGTATATTGGAAAGACTATCCAGCTTTTGAAAACCCGTATTACGCAACATAAAAATAATGTTAAAAATAAGCAGGGTGTAACGGGGATTGCACAGCACGCTATTGATACTGGGCACTCTGTGAATTTTTCAGATGTGCAGATTGTGGCTAGTGAGAGAAGTAACAAGAAGCTCGAGTGGTTAGAATTGGCTTACATTAATGTTTTTGACGACAATGTAAACTTACAGCAGGATTCTGTAAAAGTTTGCAGTCAGTACAAAAATCTAGTGGACTAGTATAAACGGAATGTGATAAAGTAGTGATTTTATTTTATGGCTATGAGTTAGTATATAGGTATTTGTTGTTATTTGTGTTGGATTGGTTATTATTAAGTTCGTTCTAGTCATTTTTTTTTCACGTTTAATCGATGGAGTGAGGGGGATGTTTATTTATTTATATTATATGTATAGGAAGCCGAAGGGTAGACGGTTGGTTTTACGCCTTGTTAAGAGATAGGAGTTCTGGGGGGCTAGTTTTGCCGTAGTGGCGATAAGGTGTGTATCGTGTCCGATTGTTTTGTTTTATTTCTGTTTTTTCTTTAATTGTAGTCGGTAATGTCTTTTTATTGTGTGACTTTCTTAAAATATAGATTGCTGATGAGGGGCACCGGGATTGGCCCCGAAATGCATTTGTAAAAATCTACGCGGCTGTATTGTTCAAATTTAAATAACCAACTTCCCATTTAAAAATCCAAATTCTTCAACAAATTTTCGGCATATTCAGGAAAAATTTCCTTGCTTCAAGACTAATTTACCCGGCGCCATGTGCGGCCTAGAGCAGTTTTTTATTAGATAAACGGCTAGCTAAAAGCCAAATCGGCCATTGAACGGCGTATTCAGCGCGGAAACTTGGAAGGGAAGAAAAATTGGCGGCTCTGTCACCTCTCTAAACCAAAATTTCACCCGTTTGGTTTTGCTCGCCCGAAAATCCAATCGCGTAGACGATACAGTCGATTAATATTTTTTGTGGTCTTGTTTACATCCGTGACTAGAATTTGCGGTTTTCATCCTTTTGTTCCCAAATGTTGGAAATTTGGTTCTTTACAAAATCAAGTTTGTGGGTTTAGCCCCCTCTGCATTCAAACTTTGCGGATATGGTACTCACCCAGTACCAAATTACGCGGGTTTTACTCACTCCAAAAACCAATTGTGCAGGACTCTGCCCCTACAATTCATTTTGAGGGTACCGCCTATTGGCGGGGGTGGGGCTGCCCTAGGTCCTCGTTCGGATGGGGCTCCCAAAAAGCATGAGGATAAAAAAATTGGGATGTTTACGTGATTGTTAGAATGGGGAAAAAATCGCTAAAATTGCGAAAATGCGCTGATTCGATATTGTAATTGAGAAAATGCCAATTTACGGATTCTTGAGGCAACATCGCGCCCGAAATTGAGAAAAACACTAATTCCTGGGTAAAATTAAAGATAAAAATTAGTTGGGAACCCCACTTCCGCCGCCACTGGCTGCATCGTACTAACATTAACACACTTGTGATTTGCTCTTCAAACGAGTTGGTACCTATTGTTTATGTTTAGAGACAGCGTCACAATGTAGGGTGGATTTCCCAAGAAGTTTTTATTGAGAATCTTCTTCAGGCGCGAGAGTCTTTCTAACAGGTTTCACTCCAGTTTTGTTTCATGACGTTCAAATAAAGAAATAGCTGCAAGGGTCGCATTTGCCCCAGACAAATTACTATGTGGGGCAAATGCTGAATAATGGTCAATAAGAAAAGTCAAAATTTCGCGAATCGCCCTATGGACGACATAAGCCGTACGCGTAAGCTTGAAGACGAGGAGACTGTTCTACCTGACCCCACAGTTTTTTAGAGGAGTATTTTATTCTTTCAATATTGATTAGGAGGCGTTAATTTTTAGGGTTTTTCATGGTTAAAACATGTATTTTCAACGGCTTTTGAGTTGAAACTATTCTTTTGATCTTTTTGCATCGAAGTCCTGCCTCAAGTAAACATTTTCGGCCCCAAAAGTAGTGCTGTGATATTAAATTAATACCAGCAAACAAGGAAATTTCATTTCGCCCTAGAAAATTTGGAGACAAAAATAAATGAATATCGCGTTTTGTCCGTCTTGAAGTGCGCTTTCCATAGATTTTCTCAGAATAAGGCTTCTGTTGGGTTTTATGAGTTTTTAAAGCCAATTCCACATTTGCCCTGTTTGGTGGGACAAATGCGGAAGTCGGAAAGAATTTTAAAAAAATAGTTTTCCATCGTGAGGACTGAGTCTTTCGAAAAAATTGAGGAGTGCATTGTAATCTACATGAAACAAGCTGTAATACGGGAAAAAAGTCCAAATAGCGTTATTCAGCGAGGAGCTATATTAACGATCAAAGTTTAACTATTATAATTTTGGGTCGCATTTGCCCCACTCCACCCTATGTAATTTCGTGGCTATTCAAAAATTCATCCTCCGAATCCTCGGTCGATATCAAGGCATCCGTGAAACGCGCGCCTATAGCCCTGCCATCCTATTGCTTACCGTTTCTCAAGTTCAAGCTCAGTTAAGTCCTTCTTTTCGTGAAATGGGGCCTTGACAGACTCAAAAGCCCCCGCTCCCGTTCCGTTACCTTCTGTTTTCCTTCATATAGCTGATGGGAAAGAAATGAAACTTCCTCACTCAGCACTGAACGGCCATGCATCTCCGAACAAACAAGTGGAAGTGGCGATTGTGTGAAAGCGTCGTACAAAAGCGTTTTTGATCCAGCCACAACCGCCGCCCCACCACTACGAATACGATACATTCAACGATTTTCCACTAGCGAAAAGTAATTGGTCAGGAGAGTCCTAATAAACTCTAGAGTCATTTTTTAAAATATATTTTCTTTATCTTCTCATTTTCCAAAGTAACTGTAAACAATCATTGAAAGAGCACAGCCGTTTTCCGTTTGTTACTTTTTCTTTTTTACATTCAATTGTTTAACCAGTCGGAAACGTCCTCCAGGATTAGTGGGACGCCCACAATTTTTTTAATTGTATAGGACCTTTTGCTGTACACACAATAGGTTTTCCTAAATCCTCAGGATGCAGCTGTTCACTAATTCCTACCCTTTAACTCCCCTCGCTCTTTGGTGCTAAGTATTTTGTTTGCCTTTCTTTGCCCAATCATTCGACTTGAAGTTATTAATCTCCAACCCACCCGCCCCCATCTGTACCATGACTCTCGTTGCAACATGTTCGCTGGGTATCCAGCCACTGTAATGATTCGTCAGTTATTTAATGTGAAAAAAAAAGAGGAGAATTTCTCTGTTTTTGGATTTCAGAGCAGCAATTAAAAAGCCCCCGCGGTAAAATAATATTTAAGGCTCAGCGTAGAAAGCCGTATAACAAGGGCTAAGGTTCTATTCTTTTAAAGTCCTTTTCAAACAAACCCCCTTGCCCCGCACGCCGGCAACCACAATCGAAAACAAAGGATTACAGGCGTTAAACCAGTCTCGAAAGGGGGAAAAAAAGAGAACTTATGATGTTAGGGGTTACCTTATTATTAATTACTAGGGCGTTTTCTTAGAACTGAAGACCGAAAAATGGTGTTAAAGAGCCCCCTCCCCCCATCCATCACACAAGGGAGTAAAAAGGGAATTTTTGCCCCGGCCTTTGTTGACAAGGACGGGGGTGGTAAGGGTTTTCACAAACTCATTGTGGCAAACACATATCAAGCTCATTACCGGTAGAACTGATGGTGAAGGGCTATACAAGGGTAGGGGGTTGGTTTTCTTTTGTATAGAAGGTCTTTTCGGGTAATAAGCATTGTTGGGGCACCCCTCCACTCCGCCTTAGCATCACATCGGTTAGCGTGGACAGGCAAGGAGGAGGGTGGAAGCACCAGACTCCTTCACATAACCATCGTCATCATCACATCAATAACTCGCGATACACGGGATAGTTGTTAGACTTTTTAAAGACTGTTATTTGAAGGCATTTTTTTTTTTTTTTTCACACGGGTACGTGTGGAGTGTTCCTCATTAAGGCCGATTGCCTGTCGATTTAAACTTCCTCTTTCTCCAAAAAAAAAAAAAAAAAAAAAAAAAAAAAGTGTAGGCATGGATGTGTGGACGGGGAAAGAACAGATGTTTGACAAACTGTGGGCCAAAATTATTGAATAGTACGTCTAGACAACCATTCATCATCACATTTTTCATAAATAAAACCTTATTTTTCAATTACATCTAACACTCAGAAAGCATTAATATTTTTCTCGACTCCTGAGTAGCTTAACGAAGATCTGCTGCGCTCGCGGCGTGTACGAAATTTCACAGCCAAGACTGTAGCTAAGAATGGAGAAAAAGCGCTTTATGTATGTGTAATGCCCATCAGTTTCTTGTGAGTCCTTATGAGTGACTGAAATTAAGAAAGCGGGCTAATGTGCTCTGCATGAGACCCAAAGTAAACTTCTTACTGTACATTTTGTAATCCGACGCAAGAACGTCATTTAAACAGGACTGTGGGAGGCAGTCGATGCAAGTCTCGCGAGAGCATCGGCACGGTCATTGCCTGATATCTCAAAGTGGCTGTAGGCACCTAAAGGAATCTGATAGTTTTATTTTGGCACAGTGTATCATTCACTTTGAGGAGAATGATCCTAGTTAGTTGGTTCAGCGAAAATATGTCACGCATTCCTTCAAAAGCACTGAATGAATCTGTTCGCGAAAAAAAAAATTAGGTTATGTAATTCCAGCCAATAAGCTAAGGGCAAACTTATCGCCGAAATAGCTTGAAATAGTAGGTAGAGAAAATATGCGTGATTCTCCAGAGGAAATGAAATACGAACAACCAACACTACTATTTATTGTCTTCGACCCATCTGTGAAGATGAAAGTAAACTCTTGGTGCTCGTGTAAAAAATGACGAAATTTAGCGTGAAACTTTTAACATAATTTACGTTTGGTCGTGGAAGGTGAGATCGATTTTTATGTTTGGAAGGTATAACTCATATTGATGAAAAACGGATGATCTTACCAAACCAGACCACTTTGCATTAAAAACTGTCTATTTTATCCCTAAAGGACGATTTTACTCGAAAAACGCACAATTTCTCGCCAAAGCTGACGTTTTACCCCTCCCTCCAGAAGATGTCACTACAAAAACTGGTGATTTCAACCTAAAACTAAATGTTTCAATGAATATTTTACACCCGCATCAACGATTTCCCCCAAAATTAGATAATTAACTCCTAAACTGGCAATGGCCCCGTTGTAAAACTCAAAAAATTGCTCCAGCACTTGATGAGGTTTTGTTTTCAGCACATGTAACATAAGAGGGAAGGATTAATCGCAATTCGTGTTATTGTTTTTACAACGAGCCCCATGTCGTGTTGCGAACTTAAAACGTCACTACAAAACCGGCGATTTTACACCAAAACCAAATTTGAAGGTTTAACCTCCAAAATGAATGTTTAACCAACCAAAATGTTTAATTGGTTATTTTGACACAAAACTAACGGTACAATCCAAATCTGAAATGTTCTTCCCAAGATTTCTCAACAAAAACTTTCAATTTTATCCAAAAACTGACTGATAATTTATTTTTAGGTTTCAGGCTTTTTTCTTATTTATCTCCTTTTTTCCCAGAGCTTTCGCCATCCTGGGTTGTAGGAAGCGTCAGCGAAAATGCTTCATTTTTCGAAGGAATAAATTTGTTTGGTTGCATAGACTCCACAGAACGCAGGCATAGAGGCCCGTTCACAAGCTCTATGTTTTTGTTCTGTGGACTCTGCAACCAAACAAATGAAGTCCCTCGAAAAATGAAGCATTTTTATAGGTTGCGTAGACACCACACAACGAAAACATAGAGGTTGTGAACGGGTCTTTATTTTGTTATTTTTAATTCGAAGACAATTGTGTCGAATGTAGGAGGGGTGTCAATTTCTTCTTGTTGGTTAGAAAGCTCAACCCTAAAAATAAATTATCAATCAAGAACGGCTTAAAATCCATTAACAATGATAACAAAAACTGACTGTTTTAATTCCTAAACATATACGACTTCGTCCCAAAAACTTTCCTAAACTGACGATTTTTCCCTGAAACTGGCGGTTCCACCCCAAAAAAAAAGAAAAAAAAAAAAAAAAAAAAAAAAAATTTACCTTAAAACCGGATATTTTACATCAAAACTGACAATGAGTTATTGCATAAGCGTTATTTGATGCTTAACGTTTACGGTTATGTGACGACACATTAGCGCAACCGGGTGGGCCGGTGGGAAATGAGTTATTGCAATTTATAGCGTTCCCCATTTGCACAAAATTCTGCATTTGGGCAGTTCATTTCCACCCGTCTTCACTGAATTAAATCATATGTTAGTGGAGAAGACGGGTGGAAATGAACAGCCCCGTTGCAGAATTTTGTGCAAATGGGGAACGCTATAAGTGTGCCTCTTAGGGTTGGGTCGACAATTTATTGCAATGCTCCGATTAATGCAATGCTGGGTTTAGCACTTAGCGGAGGATGAAATATCAAGTTTCGGTCGACAATGGTTTCAATATGTTAGAATAATAATAAAGTGGCGTTTAAGGTTAGATAATGAAATTAGCTTCTGATGCTGCTTCTAGTTTCGAAAATGTTATTGTTTCTATGCCTACGAAACTTTTATTTCAAACCGTTTCATACTACAACGGGTGCTTACAGTTTTTCTTCTTGTGCGAGTTGGAATAATTAAAAACTTAGGGCGTATAAACTGTCTCGTTGCGAGGTTAAATAATTTAAGCGAAGGGAAAATCATTGACTATATAGATTCATGCTATTAGACTAGGATGGACCAGAGAAACGACCGCGATCTGGAGAAGAGGGTTCCAAAAAGGGCCAGAGTTAAAAATTATTCCTTTCAAGAAGAAGATTTATTGGTTCAACTGGTCGTTGAAAATAAAAAAATTATTGAAAACAAGAAGACTGATGCAGTCATGTGGAGGGTAAAGGAGAAATGCTGGATTGGCATTGCGGACAGATTCAAACAAGAAGGATACCAGAGGTATCAATAAAAAATTTATTTTTGTAGGCCCTTCTTATCTTAATAGGCACAAATTTACGTTGCAAGAAATCACACTCAGCTACGGAACAAGTACGAAAATTTGAAGAAAATTGTAAGGTCAAAAAAAGCAAAACTACGGCAAGAAGCCATTAGTACTGGAGGTGGTTCGAACAATGCCCAGCCGCTGTCTGAAATAGAGTCGAAGATCCTACAAATGATTCTTCTGAGCGCCGAGGGGCTTGACAATACGACCGACTCAGATGCAGTGCCAGAAAGTAATAAATGGATTGAACGGGCATTGCCCATTTGTATATTTCACACACTTTCCCGTTTGGCTCGAGGGCAAGATTATTCGATATCATTCTGTTTATTTCAATTGAACTTGAAATGCTGGACCGTGATTTAGCAGAGATGGAAGAATTGGAAGAGTTAAGCCGGCTAGTAGGGTACGGTCGGCCTCTACCTCGGCCCCGCATCTTCCGTGACCGGACGAATTATTTCGATATTTTGGACGATTGGGAGTTTTTACGCAGGTTCCGGCTCGACAAGAACTCTGTTAAGTCCGTCCATGACCGAATTGAGGATAAAATAAAATCCCCGTCGAATAGGTTAGGACTTATTTTTATTGCTTATGTACATTTATAGAATATATCCATCAGCGAGTGTTCTATACTTGACGTTTATTTCTTAATTTATTTCAGAAACCATGCCGTATCCAGCATGAATCGTCTTCTGTTATCATTACGGTTCTACGCTACTGGGTCCGATACATTGTCCATGGCGGATTTTATAGGGATCAGCAAAACCTCGGCCGTTGATTTTATCGGGTTGGTCACAGATGCTATTGCAGGCCTAAGAGATGCGGTTATTTACATGCCTCGATCCCAAGATGAGATTGCCACAGCGAAGAAAATATTCTATAAAATCGCATCGTTTCCTAGGGTTATTGGAGCGATGGACTGTACGCATGTGAAGCTTAGTGGTATTGGTAATTTGTATATGATGTAGGCAGTTGCAGTTTCCTTTTGACTATAGTTGGATTTTTCCATCATCTATTTCAGGGGGTGACAATGCAGAAGTTTTTAGAAACAGAAAAAACTTCTTTTCTATAAACGTCCAAACTATTTCGGCATCCAATTTAAAGATCTTGGACATCGTAGCCAGATGGCCAGGGTCCAGCCATGACCAAACCGTTTTTAATAATTCAAAGATTATGAATAGACTTGAATCAGGGGAATTTGGCAACAGCTTGATTGTAGCTGATGCGGGCTACGAGAACAGGAATTATCTTGTAACACCTTTCTCCAGTCCTCAAAATGCCGCAGAAAACCTTTACAATGAATCGCAAATTCGAACGAGGAATGTCGTCGAAAGGCAGTATGGTGTATGGAAAAAGCGTTTTCCTATATTATCAATTGGGTTGAGAACGAATTTGGCTAGAAGTTTACGGGTTATAGTTGCTACTTCTGTCCTCCACAATCTTGCTATTGATATGAGAAGCCCTCTCCCGGAGTACGATATAACCTACATCGAACATGATGACCATGAAGTGCCAGTTTCTACTCTGGATAATAGAAAAAATGACCGTACCCGGCAAATATTGGTCAATACTTATTTCCAACCTCTTTTACATTAAAATAAATTACAAAAATTTATCATTTTCTTTGTAATTTGGCATTAATAATTTGAGCTTTCAACAGCTCTTTTTCGAGTTCATGCTCTGGCCCGTAATTCCTGCCCAATTTGATGTTCCAGCTCAGCGTTGAAAATTTTCAATTTTACCTCATGCAACTCTTGTGCCATGCTTCTTGCTTGTTGCTGCAAAAATCTTTCGCCTTCTTTAAGGTCTATTTCGATTTTAGCCGAAACCGTTTTATGAGAGACCATTACCTCGAATCCCGCATGACCATCTGACGTATTTTTTCCTCTTCTTGACGCTGAGGAAAGTGAAACATTAAGGCACAGCGCTCGCTTAATTATTTCGTATTAGTTTTTCTACTTTCTAACGAGCATGACTTAAGATTCCTGTTAAATTTCCGAGCTCATTGCTCAAAGATTTTCAGGAATAATGAGGCTTGTTCGCAGTACAGTTCCGAAA
The DNA here is from genome assembly GCA_038030265.1 of Corythucha ciliata. NCBI lineage: Eukaryota > Metazoa > Arthropoda > Insecta > Hemiptera > Tingidae > Corythucha > Corythucha ciliata. Next base: position 21,422,155 of record CM075938.1, on the reverse strand, counting down.
AAGGGCCTTATTACGAATGGTCGGGAAGAAACGCCGCAAGCAGAATCCAAAGGCACAAAACCGCATCTCGCGGCATTTTCACGCGGGTTCGTAATAAGGCTCCAGTTCGTAACATTCTGAGCCTGCTGTGATGGGATTTGAGCTTTCTACAATCTGTAAATGCCCATTGAAAGATCGGTGGGTTACAGTAAGATGATAGAAAATCCTACGATGCTTTATATAATTCCGGCCTGATGTGTTCGCCGAAGCAGATCCAGCTATCTCAGGAACTCCTTCCTCCAGAGGGTCACGTGGTGCCATAGCCGACTCATCAACAACTTCTGTGTCTAGACAAGTCACACGAGGCCTTAAATTATTTTCACAAACATGTTTCGTCTGGCACAAAGAATTATCGCAACCTTCGGTGATTGTCGATTGTTTTAGCGCGGGATGAAGGGGTTTCTTTAATGACACGGGATGCCAACTACTCCAATCGTATCCTTCACTTGGCAGATCGTTCCCCAAGTTTGTAGAAATATGACTCAAACTTCGACCTCCATTCTCGCTCCTCACGACCGTGTCATTCAAGAGCCCTGAGTTCTCATTCGAGTGAGCTCCAGAGGTCAGAGTTTCATAATCTGCAAAGGCGGTTAAAATCAAACGGGAAAGTGTGTGAAATATACAAATGGGCAATGCCCGTTCAATCCATTTATTACTTTCTGGCACTGCATCTGAGTCGGTCGTATTGTCAAGCCCCTCGGCGCTCAGAAGAATCATTTGTAGGATCTTCGACTCTATTTCAGACAGCGGCTGGGCATTGTTCGAACCACCTCCAGTACTAATGGCTTCTTGCCGTAGTTTTGCTTTTTTTGACCTTACAATTTTCTTCAAATTTTCGTACTTGTTCCGTAGCTGAGTGTGATTTCTTGCAACGTAAATTTGTGCCTATTAAGATAAGAAGGGCCTACAAAAATAAATTTTTTATTGATACCTCTGGTATCCTTCTTGTTTGAATCTGTCCGCAATGCCAATCCAGCATTTCTCCTTTTCCCTCCACATGACTGCATCAGTCTTCTTGTTTTCAATAATTTTTTTATTTTCAACGACCAGTTGAACCAATAAATCTTCTTCTTGAAAGGAATAATTTTTAACTCTGGCCCTTTTTGGAACCCTCTTCTCCAGATCGCGGTCGTTTCTCTGGTCCATCCTAGTCTAATAGCATGAATCTATATAGTCAATGATTTTCCCTTCGCTTAAATTATTTAACCTCGCAACGAGACAGTTTATACGCCCTAAGTTTTTAATTATTCCAACTCGCACAAGAAGAAAAACTGTAAGCACCCGTTGTAGTATGAAACGGTTTGAAATAAAAGTTTCGTAGGCATAGAAACAATAACATTTTCGAAACTAGAAGCAGCATCAGAAGCTAATTTCATTATCTAACCTTAAACGCCACTTTATTATTATTCTAACATATTGAAACCATTGTCGACCGAAACTTGATATTTCATCCTCCGCTAAGTGCTAAACCCAGCATTGCATTAATCGGAGCATTGCAATAAATTGTCGACCCAACCCTAAGAGGCACACTTATAGCGTTCCCCATTTGCACAAAATTCTGCAACGGGGCTGTTCATTTCCACCCGTCTTCTCCACTAACATATGATTTAATTCAGTGAAGACGGGTGGAAATGAACTGCCCAAATGCAGAATTTTGTGCAAATGGGGAACGCTATAAATTGCAATAACTCATTTCCCACCGGCCCACCCGGTTGCGCTAATGTGTCGTCACATAACCGTAAACGTTAAGCATCAAATAACGCTTATGCAATAACTCATTGTCAGTTTTGATGTAAAATATCCGGTTTTAAGGTAAAATTTTTTTTTTTTTTTTTTTTTTTTTTTTTTTTTTTGGGGTGGAACCGCCAGTTTCAGGGAAAAATCGTCAGTTTAGGAAAGTTTTTGGGACGAAGTCGTATATGTTTAGGAATTAAAACAGTCAGTTTTTGTTATCATTGTTAATGGATTTTAAGCCGTTCTTGATTGATAATTTATTTTTAGGGTTGAGCTTTCTAACCAACAAGAAGAAATTGACACCCAACTAATCGGAACTTTATCCTGCGTTTTTCTTCCGATTAAGATTAAACGCATATTGTCGACCGGGTTTTTTCATTTATCTCCTGTTTAACTCTAAGCTCCGCTTAGATATTTCTTAAACCCATGTGGTCGACCCGGGCCTTAATTAAATATGAACATATTATAATGGGGTGTAGATGTATTTAACTGCTTCAAAGGAATTAATGAAAAACTGTCTCCATACTGTCGAATAGGTCTTTGAACGTGCGTGATTAAGGTTTAAGCTCCAAATTTGAATTTTACGCTTATCATGACGTCACATAACAGTAAACCGTTAACCGTCAAACGCTTATTCAATAACTCCCTCCTGTTTACGAGCTTATACTGTACCGATGTGCTACTTCATTATTACAATAAAAGAACGACATATGGGAAAATAAAAACAATTAATCAGTTCCGTTTTGGAATTTGATGCGAGTGTGGATTTCAAAAAGAGCTCGACCACGGAGTACTCGCTGTGCACTAAACATATCGTCGTGATAAAAAAGAAATTTCAATACAACAACTACGGCGCGTGAAACAACAGAATTCTTCTCAACAAAAACATCGAAGAAATCATTAATATCTACGGATAAGTCGACACTTCGAAGTTCAACCCCTTTCTTCACATCCTTCACGTCTCGATGACCGAAGACCGGATTTTTATGAAAGAAAGTTTTCCGCCATTTTAAAAAAAATATAAAATAATTTCAAATTAACATTAATTTCCCTTTCAGCTTTTTTTTATAACATCAAATTACTTATATACACCGGAAACGATACATTGGCGCCCGACCGAGTCACTCGAATCCTAAATAAAGATAATACCAAGGATGATGCTTCGTAGTAAAAGAAATGTCGAACAAACAACGACCCAGACACAAACTACTGACAACTTTGATGAGATTATACAAGGTAAAACACGCGAAATACTTACCGATTTTATAGCTCAATTTGTAGAACAACAATCATTCGAAAAACAAAACCTACTCGATACTCTTGCACAACAACAGTTACGAAACAAACAGGATATCTTGGAAATGATCAGGAAGGACAAAGAAATACAACAACACAAACACCAACAGCTAAACACAATGAAATACCTCACTGAAACAGCTCAGAACACTAACGACTTTATCTTAAAACACGTAAATTCTTGTGAAAACATATTTAAATCATTACAATGTGAGTTGAAGAAATTACAGGAAGAGCAAGACAAATTAAAAATGCTCGTGAATAAGATGGTTGTCGAAACTGACAATTTCAGAGAAATTGTTGATTATGAATTTAATGATTTGTCTAAAAAAATGAATCAACAATCCCTTGTATTCGATAGAGTTAACAGAGAAATATCAACTTCCAAAGAACTTGATAAAAAAATTCAAGTTATAAGGGATAGTATTGGAGACTTAAAAAAAGATATCTCACACCTTCAACAACGGATAACTAGAATGAATGATAACCCTAGTTCTCAAATTCGACTTACCCCTCAATTTCAAAACAAAGACAACTATAATAACAAATCCTTTCACCCTATCGACAATAGACCGTTATATTTCTCTGATTTTAGAAAACAAAAACCTATACAATTTTTGGAGTCGTTAAAAAATAAGCATAAGTACTTTTCCGATTTTCCTATCAAAGAGTTTCTTGCCCCACATTTATCAGGAGAAGCCCAGGTTTGGTTTCTAAGACACCAAAATTCCATTTTAAATTTTGATGACTTTGAAGTAAAATTCAAAAATGAATTTGTAAATGACAATTATCACTGTTTCGTGACTCAACTTCTGTACAACGGAAGATACAATTATACGTTTAACACACCTCCTGATCTTTACATCGCCAACTTATTAGTGAGATTAGATGAAATCAATTTAAAAATTCCCGAGTTTAGTCTTTTGAGAACACTCGCGTCCCACTTTGGTCAAGAAATTTACCATCATGTTATTGTGAAGGATTATCAAACAATCGATGAGTTAGTCCAACACTTGAAGGATAGACATCGAAACCGGTAATTACTCGGAATGATTCTAACTTTAACCAAAATAAAAATGCTTTTAACTCACCAAATAACCAATCTAAAAATAACAAAAGTTCGAATTACAATAGTAGGTATAAAGATCAAAATAGAAATATTCACAAGATTCAAATTAATAAGGACATTAAAATTCACAGTAAGGATGGTGCATGTGACATCAAAGGGAATGAGGGTAATATGTTCCATCCTAATGATTACTGTGAAGAAAATATGTCAAAAAACTAATTATTTGCGAGACAGCCAAAAGTAGAAACGTGTTCAATGTAATCAACTCTGACATTTTAACCGAGGAGTTTGATGAAAATCCAGTAACTCCATTAGATCTACAATGCCCTTACGTCCACATTACCTTTAATGATTTGTCTGTAAAAGCATTGGTCGATAGCGGCTCACAGATAAGCGCTATGAATTTCGAATATTTTAAAAAATATATTGAGCCAAAAATGTCGTTTAAAAGCCTGCCCATGTCCAAAACTAATATAATGGGGGCTGTCTCGCAAAAACCCATAACAGCCAGCAAACAGATTTTGATAAATGCTTCCATAGGGTCTATAACATTACCAATAATTTTTATATTAGTACCAAATTTAAATAATTGTATAATCTTGGGAGTTGACACCCTAAATTTATACAAAGCCAAAATTGATTGTTCGAAACATTCTTTGTCTTTTACGTACAATGGTACTGAAATAGAAATTCCTACTTCTGAAGTGAGTAACTCTTTAATGTTGAAACCAATCATGCTTGAAATATCTAATGATACAATTAATGGATACAACCACACACTCAAAGTAAAAAAAAATAACAATAACTCTAAACGTCAATTATTATATTCACAAATATCTCAAATAGCGGATACTTTGAGTCACGTCTCCCCAAATGTACTTGATCAACTTAAACAAATTCTCATTAAATTTTCGAACGTTTTTCGGGATGAAATAGGACTAATGAGAGGATATACACATGAGATTATTGTAACAGATAATACTCCATACAAACTTCCGTGTTATCCAATAAAACCTTCCCTCCTCCCGTTAGCCAGAAAGGAGATATTCACATGGCTCGACGAAGGAATAATAGAACGTTCGAACAGCCCGTTTTTAAACCCAATAATATTCATTCCAAAAAAGGACCAAACTGTGAGACCTTGTTTGGATGCCAGATTTTTGAACAATCGAACCGTGCCTGAATATGATTCGCCACCAAAAATTGATGAAATTTTTAAAGAGTTGGGCGGTTGTTCTTATTTTTCGGCAATTGATCTTCGATCTAGTTTCCTTCAGGTCCCTTTGCATCCTAAATCACGTCCCTACACGGCGTTTAAATTTGAAGGGATCGTTTATCATTTTACCCGGGTTCCATTTGGTTTAAAAAATAGCCTTCCGAGCTTGATAAAAAGTTTATCCCTTGTCATTACACCAGATTATTCGAAATTTCTAAAAATGTATGTTGACGACGTAACCGTGGCGTCTCGTACTGTATCCGATCACTTAAAACATATTGAATTGTTACTTGAAAGATGTCAAACTCATAATGTAACATTAAAATTGAGTAAGTGCCATTTTTTTAAAGAAAGGATGAATATGCTGGGTTTCATAATATCTCGAGATGGCATATTCAAGGACAGTTCAAAATTGAAAGCAATTCAAGATTTTCCAGAGCCATGTAGTGTTAAAAATCTAAAATCTTTTCTCGGTTTAATTGGGTACTATTCACGATTTACATCAAAATTATCTAAATTAGCGCTGCCATTGTTTGATTTGTTGAAATCTAACAGGAAATGGACATGGAATGATATTCATAGAAATGCATTCGCTGAACTAAAACTCGAACTTTGTAAAGAGATATCGTTATCTTTTCCCGATTTTCATAAACCATTTTTTTTAGAATGTGACAGTTCAGAGTTTGCAGCAGGTGGTCACTTATTTCAATATGACAACAATATGAGCGTTAAATCCTTAGGTTTCATGAGTAAGACGTTTACGCAGACCGAACGAAATTATACCACTACTGAAAAAGAGTTACTTGCAATAATTTTGGCCATAAGAAAATTTCACGATATTATAGCAGGATATGAGATTATCGTAAAAACTGATCATCAAGCAATCGTATTCCTTAATAATTGCAAAAATCCTACTCAGCGACTGCGACGTTGGATGATTTTCCTTCAATCGTTCAATTTAAGACTTGAACACATTCATGGAAAAAATAATATAATTGCTGACGTTTTGAGTCGAAATCCACCCGAAAAAGAATACAATATTCCGACAAATAAAAATATGTATTTCCACATCCATTCCCTAAATTCAAAATTATATACATCCTTGTTGAAAGACTTGTCCAGAGAACAAAACAAAGATGAATATCTAAAAAAAAAAGTTGTAACAAGTCATGCTCATTTCGTTCGACATGATAACTTAGTTTTCAAAAAAGGTAATGATGGTAAATACAAAATCTGCATACCTTCATCCCTTATTACCCAACTCGTTAAATTATTACATGAAAGTTTTTGTCACGTGGGCACCTTGAAATGTTTTAAACTATTTTCTGAGAACTATAGTGGATACAAAGTAAAGTCAGTAATAAAATCAGTAATAAAAAATTGCAGCACATGTCAATTTAAAAAGAGATCACCTATTTCATCACATCAGTATGAAACAATCAAATGTATTAAGACATGGCACACTCTTTCACTAGATCACATTGGTCCACTGCCCATGTCGAAATTCGGAAACAAGTACATTTTAACGTGTGTAGATAATTTTTCGAAATTTGTGGTACTTTATCCTTGCAAAACCACACAATCTAGTGAAACAATACAAAAAGTTAAAGAATTATTCCGAGTCTATGGAAAACCAAATTGCTTACTAACTGACAACGGTCCTTCATTTCGTTCGAAATCTTGGGACGCATTCGTTAAAAAGGAAAATGTTACACACACACTCACAGCAATTCATAGACCCCAATCTAATATTTCAGAAAGAGTCAACCGCGAAATTATGTCATATTTGAGAATTTTATTAAATAAAAAACATTCGGCATGGTTTACACTTCTTCCAATTATTCAATCCACGATCAATGAAACGTATCACGACACTATTCAATGCACTCCCCATGAAGTGAAATTTAATGAGCTCCCACATCGTCCATGGCATTCATATACGTCACACCAAAATCACAAAGAAACAAGAAAACTAACACGTGAACAACTTGATTACATAATTTACCTACGAATTAAACACAACAGAGAAAAAATAGCACAGAAATTAAACAAATTACAAAAACATAGACATCGACGATTCAGAGTAGGGGACTTGGTTCTAATTTATAAAGATAGAACTAGTTCGAAACAATTGAAGATTTCTTCCAAATTACTGCCCATTTATGAAGGACCTTTCCGAGTACATGAAAAACTTGGTAAACACACTTACGTACTGACTGACAGTAACAACCACGACAAGAGGAGAGGAATTTTTCATGTTACGTCGATGAAACCGTTTTACCCACCTTCGATGACTACTCGGTAATCAATTTATTGTTTACAACTTATCACAAGTCTATCTTTATTGATCTTATTTATCAATCAAACTATTCCATCACATCGGATATTCGGTATGATTGAATAGAATTATTTTTTAGTTGAAAGGGCATATATATATATTTCAATTCACATTGCATTATTTCCCCTTATTTATTTTATTGTTGCATTTATTTAAAAAAAAAAAACTTTCTTTCGACGTCTCCATCAAGATTTTTTTTTTTCTTTCGGAGGAGGGGATTATGTACCGATGTGCTACTTCATTATTACAATAAAAGAACGACATATGGGAAAATAAAAACAATTAATCAGTTCCGTTTTGGAATTTGATGCGAGTGTGGATTTCAAAAAGAGCTCGACCACGGAGTACTCGCTGTGCACTAAACATATCGTCGTGATAAAAAAGAAATTTCAATACAACAACTACGGCGCGTGAAACAACAGAATTCTTCTCAACAAAAACATCGAAGAAATCATTAATATCTACGGATAAGTCGACACTTCGAAGTTCAACCCCTTTCTTCACATCCTTCACGTCTCGATGACCGAAGACCGGATTTTTATGAAAGAAAGTTTTCCGCCATTTTAAAAAAAATATAAAATAATTACAAATTAACATTAATTTCCCTTTCAGCTTTTTTTTATAACATCAAATTACTTATATACACCGGAAACGATACAATACCCCAATCGTAATTTCACATTTTGCATACGCTTGAACAGACATTGTCGACTCGGCCTTTAAGAGCAAAAATGGCGATTTTAGCATAGAAATGGAGATTTTCGTAGGCTCTAAAATTGTGATTTTGGGCAAAAACTAGCAATTTTACCACTGAAGCTGGGAATTTCGGGTGTTTTTTTTTTTTTTTTTTTTTTTTTTTTTTTTTTTCCCAGAGAAGCAAAATCTGAAAATAAAATTTTTAGTTGAGTCAGATCTGCGAAGGTGGTCGGGGGGCGAAGCGTTCCGGGCACTATAGCCAGTTTGGCCATTTTTTTCGGCGCAGCAAGTCAGATTAGGAATTTTAATTGCATGAATCGTCAAGTTAAACCATCTGCAAGTCGTAAATGATCAGTTATTTGGCTACTTTTAGGGCGCGAATCGTCTGAATTAAGTTTCAAGGCCCATTTTCCATTACGCAGAGGCTCAGTTCAAGGCCATTTTTGAAACACGAATGATAAGTTTAGCAATTTTTAAGGCCCCTACACACGTTCCGACATGACCATCCTACCCTAGGATCCTACGGTCGGAACGTGTGTAGACCTGTCGGTGAGTCAAAACGGTTGGTCTCCTAGGCTAGGATGGTTGGAAGGTCTCCTATTTCTTCTTGTCGGAACGTGTGTAGATCCCGTCTTATCGGCTATCCTAACCTCCACTCCTTTTGTCGCCCTTCTAGCGTCCCTCTTCCAGCGTCCCTCTTCCAGCCAGGTTGGTCGGTCTTCCTTTCAATCCCCACTTTTTTCATGAAATGGACCATTTCACTACACATAAAATTTCCCTTGCTGAGGCGTTTTGTATAAAATTTCCGCTGTTTGTGTTGTGTGTTCCGCTGAATTAATTTCTACGAGAGTTATCGTGCTAACAAGACCACACACTTACTTCCACCCCGGGGGCACCACCCTCCCCCTTGACTTTTTCAAAAAATTAAAATGGGAATCAAAGGCTAGTCTAACATGGAGTATACGTACCGAATATGATGCTTCTAGAATCAACTGGTGATTTTAGTGATTTTTTGACGATTTCAAGCCCGATTTCCCCCCCCCCCCCTCCACCTTGACCGATTTGGCCCAAATGCAATACCGACAGGGGCCTTATGACTACTGATTTTTGTGCCAAAGCGCGTTCGGCTAAA